>NJDD01000974.1:319716-347172 GCA_002245505.1 Calephelis nemesis | reverse complement strand
CGCCATTGGTTTATTAAAATAACAGAATTTTCATTTTGCAGTGTATTTGTAAGTTTTTATATCCTCTGATCCGCATTTATATGCTCGTTTGAAAAATATTTGCAAAACATAACAGCTTGCAAATATGGTGTTAACATGATACTATCTTAATCAATGCGACTAGATTGAACATATACTTTTACAGTAGGTGAACCCAAGAGTGGATTTGGATTTACTCAAACGTGTCAGATTATATGGGAGATATACATAGATGATAGACATTGCACGTGTACTAAGTAACTCTTATATATAAAACTAGCTGCCCCAGCGAACTTCGTCACGCCAATATCCGGATAAAAACTATCCTATTTTTTAAGATGGCCCAAACTACAAATATATGAGAAATTTGATCGAAATCGGTTCAGCGGTTTTGGAATTTATTGGCAACATATATCGTGACACAACATTTTTATATATGTAAGTTATCTTTATTTAACTGTGCGCCTAGAGTCTGATTGTTTGTGCCTTGAAAATAAATTCAAATAGGCACAGTCAATTAATTTTATGCCAATAGGTTTATATTTTAGTACACACATACATACATACACCCCAAGTCCCTTACGGAGTAGACAAAAAGTATCGAGTGCCAGACCCCACGATCCTGAGAAACCTGTCTGGCTTCCTTCACGTTCATTACTCTTTTCATACAAACACGCCGGTTTCAGAGACTCTTGACACCACCCTCGGATAATATCCGAGTGACCTGATATTGGAATGTCAACCTTGGTCTTCACGGGTTCCTATATCCGTCTACATTCGCATTGTATATCTGATTTGTCAATCTTTCATGTCATTTTTCTTCATGACCGAACCTGCAGAGAATGCCCTGTCGCATTTTAACACCAACACTTTCTTTCAATCACACTCTTTCTCGGATCTCACTGTTCCGAATGCGGTCAGCGTGCGTTACACAACAGATTTTCCGTAGCGCTCTCATCTCGACCGCTTTTATCCTACTTTCATACTTTATCTGATATACCCAACTCTCGCTTCCATACAATAACGATGCGGTAAGCACAGAATTATGCAAAGCGAGTCTAGCTTTTTAAATCAAAACATCGCTTTGAAATAGCTTACCCAACGCCCTATTCACACTATTCCCTGCACTCACTCTCCTCTCTACATCCGCGGTGTACCTTCCATCCCTGCTAAAAGCGCAACAAAGATATACAAATTCATTCACTTGCTCCAACACTACATCATCAGCTAAAAAATATCCGTTCTGGCTTCGTCTCTTTCAAACACAGTTACTTTCGTTTTGGTCGTATTTAATTGTAAGTCCCTTTGTTTACAATCACCTTCCATAACTGTGACCAGTCTTTGCAGCTCAGATTATGTAAAGCCTAAAAGTAAAGTATTATCTGCATAAACCAGGCAGTTCACCACTTGATCACCCATTCGCGTTCCCACATTTGAAGACATTTGTCCAAACAAGAGATTTAATTTGATTTGATCCGCAAGAGAACGAGAGTAAACGACATAGCTCAGAGAGCTAGCAAGTTGAAGTGGTAATGGGCAGGCCACATTGCTTGCAGAACCGATAACCGCTGGGGAAGAAAGGTTCTCGAGTGGCGGCCCCGCATCCGTCGGACTGATGATCTGGTCAAAGTCGCGGGGAGTCGCTGGATACAAGCGGCTGGTGACCGTGACTCGTGGCGCTCTTTGGGGGAGGCCTAAGTCCAGCAGTGGACGTCCTCCGACTGATGATGATGATGATGATGATGATATTTAAATATGTATTAGTAATATTGCATTTTAGAGCGTTACAGAACGGTTTAAAAGCTGAAAAAACAAGTGCAGTCATTTGACTACTTTCGAGCCCAATAGGTATTGATAGTATTCATAGCTGGTGTGCCTTCAGTGACGGAAATATGTTTCACAGCCAGGTTGTCTAGTGGTTGATGAACACAGATGACTTGTTTAACGTTTTTTTTTTTTTAAATTTGCTGACCCACCTACTCAGTCACGCTCATATAAACGTCACAATGCTTTTTCAAATGAGTCGTGTAGTCTCTGAGATTTTTCGTTACAAACATTTTTATGTGTTAAACAAAAATGCACAAGGCTCTTTTGATGGTTAGAGATAGCCGTCGCCTATAGGCACCATGGATTATATAGGTGTGTCGCCTTTTTTTCTTCACCATCTAATGGACTAAAGTCCATAGGTATCCAAATCACTGGAGTGACTCTATATTTAGCATCCTGGCGTCCTGTATCATAAGTTCTTGCTATTGTCTATTTCCGGTTTAGAAAGTATTGCTGAACTGTTTCTTTAAAACGCCAGAGGGGACCAACGAAGTTTAATTCAAATTTGCGGTTACGTAAATCACGATTTACTTCAGTAACAAACTTGATCCCTTTATCCTGAGCATTTATCCCTTTATCCCATATGTATGGGTGCTTTTGGGGACTGTGAATGTAACTCTTAAATGTAAATGTAACGAATACTTACATTAGAAATAAAAACTAGTCATATTTCTAAACTTTCTTTGACAAATTGTTTATATCATACTAATATTATAAAGAGGAAAACTTTGTTTGTTTGTTTGGTTGTAATGAATAGGCTCAAAAATCACTGTAACGATTTTAAAAATTCTTTCACCATTCGAAAGCTACATTATCCACGAGTGACATAGGCTTTGTTTCATCCAAATCGGTATAGTAGAAGCCAAGTTACGCAGGCAAAGCTGCGTGAAACTGCTAGTATAATATATATTGAGTATTATTGTAACAAGCTAAATATGTCTACGTTATATATGTTACATGTTGAACTTTTTTACCCGCTGAATGAACTCAGTAAAAACGTACAATTTGAACAGAAATAAATCAATCGGTTACTGGGAAGAGCTAAATACCTTCAACCCTTGAGTAAAAGGGTCTTTTCACGAAAGTTTAGTGGACGCTTGAGGACTATTTTGTCGTCGTTTTAACCCTAGACTATGTGAAAATCCATTCACTGAATTAACTTTTTTCCGCAGAACTTATAGAATAAGTAATTAAGAATCAATACATTTACTAACACTGTTTTTAAAATATGGTTTTAGAATAGAAGATGTCGCATTATTTGAAATAACTTATTTAAAATATCTTGCATACACGTATTTTTTAGAGAAACTACTAAATAGTTAAAGCGCAGTGAAACTGAAACGGGGTTTGATTCCAATTAGAAAATAATCTAAGTACCTACACTAAAATAAAGTATTTTTCTTGATTTCTCTAAGATGCCATAATCAGATTCGGATTTGGTGACAATAGAACAATAGGAATAGGATAGGAATAAAAGTGACATCAGTTTCAAAATTACGGAAAAATAAAGTAACATACATAATAATAAAACAATAACATACCTCGTTTTTCAGTCCAAAATATACTTTTTTAAGATTTACATGATTTTCTTTATCTAAACAGTTTCAAGCAAGTAAAATACAACAGTATGCACAGCAAATATGATCATATGAAATGCCTTTTATTTTAGTTCTTGTATATTATACCCATACTGAATAAGCCCTTTTTTTTGAAGATGCCACATGGCTTTTTGAGTCCGCTTATTTTCGTTCTTGGACATATATGGTAAATAAATCCTTTTGTCTTAAAGATTATGAATACATGTCTTCACACCAAGTGCCTGGGGTAGGCAGAAAGTATTTAAAGCATGCAACATAATTCTTTAAAGGAGCATTGATATCTCAATGAAAGCCCTTGTGATAATACGAGGGGTGATCCAAAAGTAATGATAATCAGTTGTTTCTAGTCAACACAGAAATAAAAAATATGTCAGCCACTTGCCCAGTTACCCACTAGGTCAGAAAAAAAAAATAGGCTACGATTCTCGGGAGCTACATTCGTTTGAATTCGAACTATCAAGAAGTGAACATTCAAATGAAAAAAAAAAACAAAATTACAGCTGTCATTAAGTACATCTGCTTGAAAAATATGCGACCTGGTGAAAACATTAGGGGACTCTTGTTCTACATATTCTACAGTTGCACGCTGTGTTAAGGAGTTTAAGCTGGGAAGAACATTGACGTAACTTGCTCAGGAAATTGTGAAAAAAGTTGAAAAAGTTGTATTGGCAGATCTAAGAGTGACTATCAAACACGTAGCTGAGGTCACACGACGCGCAAAAGAAGAAACGTATCGACATGTCAATAGCAAATCGCGAAAACTTCCAGGCAGACAGGGAGAATTTTTTGCCACGTTTTGTGACCATGGATTCACCATTTTGATCCTGAAACAAAACAACGATCAATGTCATAGAAACGATCCGCTGAACCGACGCCGAAGAAATTCAAAGTGTCAAGCTCAGCAGGGAAGCTTATGGCGTCTGTTTCTTGGAATGCTGAAGGAATCATCATGATGGACTACTTGGAAAAGGGGGCCACTATTATAGGCTCCTACTGTACAGAACAAATAAAAAGACTGCGGGAGGCTATTAAGGAGAAAAGGCGAGGCAAACTGCGGGCTGGAGTGCTATTCCATCAAGACAACGCACCGATGCACAAAGCTGCAGTTGACATGACTGCCATTTAAGAAGCGGGCTTTGAGCTGGTGGAATACACTCCTATTCACCAGATCTAGCCCCCAGTAACTTCTATCTCTTTCCACGACACAAGGAACAATCCCGAGGTAAGAAATTTGACGATGATAGCGACGTGATGGCTGCGGTTGACGACTTTTTTGAGAGTCAAGATAATGATTTTTTTCTAAGGGCATTTTAAGTTTAGAAAAAAGATAGACTAAATATATAAACTATATATATGTAATAAATTTATTTGTACAGTGTATTCGTTGTGTTCATTATTGATTATTAATACTTTTTTAATACTTTTTTGATCACCCCTTGTATTTTACTTGGCAATGACCATTACATTGTCTTCCAAATTCTGGATAGCATTGAGTGCTCAGTACCGACTTTGTAAACAATATGATTTATGTAGGTACTATTTTTCATTAAAAAAAAAGTTTTGGCCATTTAAGAATGGTTTTACACAAAACGCAAGACAGCAAAGTTTTCTTCTAGCCAAACAGCCAAATTTCTATGGCTTGATCACACAAATTTAACTTAAGTGAGTATGCGCTAGATGATAAATTTGCCGCTTGTGTTAACCTGGTGTTAACAAATTTCTGCTTTAGCTGTTTCAGATGCATTAATGTTGTCCAGCCCTTCAGCGCTCGTAGCTAAAGAAACTGGGACCAGCTACTAAAAATCACAAGGTTAGAGGTTGCATTACGATGCAAACTCTACCGTTAAAAAAAATATTGAATTTAAAATAAGAAAACGATAAAATATAAAAGAGAATTGTCAGACAGAAAAAAGATTGAAAAAGAAATTGAAATGATGTAAAGCAAAATTCAATAAGGATTTTAAATACGTGATATTTTTTTATATAAAACTATCCTTTTATTATATAAAATAATTAAATAACACGTCCCGGTGTTGCAATTGGTAGGTGGCATTTTTTTGACTCACTCACCACTCTAGTCCGTTATAAAAAAACCAACAACCGACACCTAGTAAAAAACACACGATGACTGTGAGATGACATTGTTAGTGTTTAATTTTTTAACATTTTAATGACAGCATTCTTTGTGAAGGACAATATAACATAATATCGATAATTTGTTACGTATCAATATACGTATTATAAAACAAAGTCCCCCGTCGCGTCTGTCTGTCTGTTCGCGATTTACTGGAAAAGTACTGAACGGATTTTCTTTCCGTTTTCAACAATAGATAGAACAATTCTTTAGGAAGTTTTTTGTGTATAGTAAGTTTATGTTTTGTACAAACCAACGATATTAGTTCAATATGTTGGCAAAAAATAAAAACAATGTATGGTGGGATTTTTCCTCTTCAATAGATCTCATAAAAAGTAAGAGGTGGTATATGTCTATCTTTAAAGAATAACCCACAATAACCGTTTTTTGCGTTTACTTAAAACAGTAAAATGAAGGGTTACTTTAGAACATATTTTTAACAATACCATTCATTAACCCTCAACCCCTCAATCAAATAAATCTGTTAGATACATTCTGTGTGTAATTAAGATCAAAACTGCCTATTACACTATCAGAAAAGAATTAACAACTAACGAAATATCAAAAACTTAAAATCTCCGGGCGCAAAATTAAATATCATTGAAGCGTAGCAAAGACATGAGCGCTTACAGCATTCCCACCTTCATTCGGCCCCTCTGGTGTCCTTGAATGCTATATTAGTCAAACGACAGCAGTCTTTGGGTCTTCAGCTACCTACATACCAAATTTCATCGTAATCGGTTCAGTAGTTTTTGCGTGAAAGAGTAACAAACATCTATACTGACATCCTTCCATCCAGACACACTCACAAACTTTCGCATGCATTTCGAATAACCGAAGCGAAGCGAGGGCGGGCAGCTGTTCTACGTATATTTGTTTACTAAGCCGTCACCATAAGTTTACGGCACTAAATTCGCAAGCGTCTCCGTAAATTATTTGCATGAAAACATTACCAGCACTTCTGCTGTTAACTAAGAGAACTATAGTTTAGACCAAAAGCGCTATACATTTCAACACATATATTACCGAATATGATCTATGTCAACTCATAGTCAAGGCAAATATACATTCGGAAAAAAGAAATCAGTAATGGATTATTTTTTAATGGTTAGATTTTTTTTGTTAGATTGACAAAACTGTTTTCCATTTGAATCTGTTATTTATATTTTAGTTATATCATATTAAGTTTTTCAGTTATATCATATTAAGTTATATCATATTAACTTTTTCAGTTATATCATATTAAGTGTGTGGTTCGAATAAATAATGTACAAAAAAATCGAATAAAGGGTTTATCTTAAATTTTGCAACGTCAACGGAATTTCATGTTCAGAGTTAATGAAAATGTTACAAAAGGCGATGTTTTCTTTTCCTAAACTCTCCTACAGGAGATGATGTTTTATTTTCCTATACCTGTTAGCGGCACCCGTTTTCAATCAGAGGAAGACATAAGATAATTTGAGGAAAGAAATGAATACAAGTGCAGAAATGGAGTTTTAAAAATGTTTGAATGTTTGAATTATTCGTTGGCGTAAGTCTATCGTCTCTGACTATAATATCAACTTAATTTTACACCGACCTTAGTCCATGATTATTAATAAGACGTTAAATAGTAATTATGCGCTTCGGCTTTACATTTTTACACTTAATTACATAAATCTAAATGTAAGCGAAATGATTAATTATATAATAACAACTCTATGTAGATGTCTTTAAAATACATTCGGATTCCCGAAGCTTGACGAAGCGCATGATTTAAACAGTACTACTATACTTTGAAGGTGATAAAATAAATTTTGATAAATATCAAACAGTTTGTATATTATTGATTTTTTTTCCGGTACTTTCTTAACAGAGTATATTTGACGTATCTCTGTGTTCGATTAAGTGACTGTGGTATCTCATCATAACTTTTAAACGAGTGGACTGATTTTGATGAAGATTCCTTTGTTTGAAACTGACGTGATTAAGATAGTTCTTAACTATATTGGATATTATTTTTGTCGGTGCTTTTTGAAAATTGTTTCGTTTTATGTTTATTTATTTTACTTTAGTATTTATAAAAGTAGTTCTATGTATAAGTATTGTTGACAAACACTAAAAACACAAGTAAATAATTTGTTTACTGTGGGGGTTACTTTGTATATATACATATATAGGGTATACCTATGTTTTTTTTATTTATTTATGTGGATGGTCAACATGACCATACATTTAGGACACCATAGATTTTATAGGTGCGTCGCTGTTCTGTGATCACTACATTTTGCAAGTATATCGGCTACTCTACCTTTGAATTAGGTAAGGCGGTGAATCCCTATCCAGGCAAGTTGCATAATACTTTACCATCAGGAGTCTTGTTGATTCTAATCTTTGTATCCTGTGCTCATCTTTTATGCGCTTCCTGGCAATGAGTAAGGTGGTCTAACCAGTAGACCCGGATGGAGCGATCGTGCCTATATCCGTCCAAACAACCTATCCAGTAGGTTGAGGTTCAGTAACCTGGCAGACAACGATTGTTACTGGAGTCGTAGGGAACGGTCCATTTTGATGTGTCTCTGCTCGCAGAAATAGTGCGGTGAATTTGTAAAAACGGCGAACACATCAATTTTAATAAAAAACAAAAAGGGGGGGGGTGTAAATAATATGCTTGTAATTAACATTGATTTCTCTTTACAGGTGACTAAGAGGCATTGGAATGTCTTGCCAACAGCTCCACGTCCTGCCTTTATAGAAAATGATACCTTGCATCTGGCCAACCACATTTTTCTTTTTGATATGGTAAGAAACATACTTAGGGCTGATTTCACCAATCATATTGAAAGCCGAGTTTAGTGAAACTAAGTTTACTGTAAAAGAGTCCAGTATTTGTTAGGTGGTTCTTAGGTGGTAGAGTTTCACAACGACTCGCCCGGATTGGTACCACCGCCTTACTTATTCCTGCCGCTATAACGTCATGATGTGTTACGGTTTTCAGGGTAAGGTAGCCGGTAAACTTACTTTTGCTCGAGGCCTAACAACCCGGCCTCAGGTTGGAAACGCACCATTACCACCTTTGGTGTCTCTAGGCGGCGTGAATTTCTTACCACCAGGAAATCCGTCTGGTTGTTTGCCTTCCAATATCATACAAAAATACTATATCATTGACAATAAAATTGACTTGATTGACACTCTTGACAATTGACTAAGCTCGATTTAACGCTAATCGTATACCTAGAGGTCAATGGTTGATAGCGTTTAAATTTGACGGTTAAACCCAGCCTTACAAGATTGCCAAAAAAATGTGAACTCTCTACGGATCGTTTGTTTGTTATTTTTAGAATTTAGAATTTTGACATTAAAAAATGTTTATAATATATACTTAATTTGAACAAAAACGTATTCATTCATTCATTCTTAAGCAAGCTACATACGGCGCGTGGTATCGTCATCGGACGCGGATTCGCCTAATTATTTTTTTGTAAGATAAAAATAATACATGTCTGATGTGCAGTGATATCCTTTATAATGATCTAAGCGTTTTTTACTTTAAAAAATTAGTACCGTAAGACACAGTATGTGTACAGATTATTTTGTAAGTGATTATCTTAACTAGAAAAATTGCACAAAAAGTACTGACTTCATGTTTTGTCGCAATCTAGTAAAAAAGCCTGCAATTAACACTTCTATGTAACCATTAACCTTAGTCAGTAGTTTATTACGCAATTTATAGATAAGGATCTCCGGTCGTTTATAACCCTGTCGTCCACCGGTCAATAGAAGATAAACAACCCGATAAGCGGTTCTGCCCTTGAACTAGAAAGTGGGAAAGTAGCGTCTTGTATTTTGTGTTTGTCATGGCTATCTATACAAATGTAGCATTATATATAGGGTTGCCAACACTTGTGTTTTCCTTTGAAAATAAAGTTTTTTAATACCACCAGATATTGTTTTTATTTGTATGTGTCACCTTCACATTTTCAATTGACAAAAAAGAAGCAGGTACGCAAATCTCATTTCAACGCATACATTTGTTTTTTTTTTTATGTTAAACTATACAATTTTCACAAGTTCCATTATTTTGATAATTATTATTTTGTAGAAAATGGTATACTGTATTCAAATGCTTCTTTATAATTATACAAAATATGTACCTTTAGGATATGTAAACAGGGGATTATTATAGACAATAATATCTATGTATAAGAAAAAACATTATTAAAGAAAGGTTTGGTTTAAATTATCTTTGTCATAATCGATAACATACACCCCAAACTTGGTTTAGTATACATTTAAAACAAAGAACTCAACCCCAAAGTACAAAATTTGATATCATTTTTGTTTAGGTAGACATTGATTTTTATTATGTGTCGTACTATTTTATCTCGTAATTAGTCTGATATATACCTGGAATAGAAAATTCACCAATAGTCCCCCTATTGAGGAGAGATAAGAGGAGATGAAAAGATATTTTCTATTAACCTCAATGACGAAGTTCTTAAATTGTTGCAATTAATAACTAAGTGATTTATGTGTCAAGCCCATAAAACTTTGATTTAGTGACAAACAAACAATAAATGTAGATTAAAATTCAATTTTAAGAATGTGAAAATGAAAACTAAAAGTTTAATTGCTACAAATTGTAAGAAATGCCTAAACAAAAATGGCAAAATACCGTGACATATCCAGCGACAAACATTACCATTCTAAAAATTGCGTAATTTACTTATTTATTTAACTTTAAATAAATAATTTAACTTTTACTTAATTACTACAGTTAATGAAAAAATGTTTTTTGCTATTCAGTTTTTGATAGTTCGATTACAAATAAAACATTTTATGGAATCCTAAAATGCATTAAAGTTATAATAGTTTAAAAATATAATTTTTACGCTCAAATATTACAAACGTATGGACGTGAAAGTCATTTTTCATATTACATTACATTCCGGCTTGCAAGTACTTTGGTCACTTTATACTGTGTTGGTATGTCTGTGACTTGTGAACTGAAATTTATGAGTTGGAAAAATATACGGGATAATCGGTACGTACGTACAACGTACAAAGCCCACACCTATTTATTTACCTTTAATGTATGGAATTCACTTTTCTACTTTTACAAATACAGATATCCGGCGACTTTCGAAAAAAATGGCAACCCTAGTTACAAAAAATCAATATGGATCAAGTTCGTGTTACGATTTAACTATTTTCTTCAGCTCTAAATAACAAGGGCAACTCTCCTTACATGATTTTATTTGAACTGAAATGTTATCGTTTAAATATTGAACGTACCTTAACCATTTGAGAATTTATTCTTGATCATTCTCGTAATCAAAATGTTAGTTAAAGAAGTCTAGAAAAAGATACGTAAATTTGATATTTTAAACAACTCTAAGTTTGACCAAAATGATGATGATGACCTGTTCAGTCAGCGGCAGCGTCGCTGTTATTACGTTTTGTGAATTTGATTAAAATTTAGCCTCGAAAATATAGATATTAATCTACACATGTAATAAATCTGTAGAAGGGTCAATTCTGCAAGTTGAAAATATTGAAAAAATAAATAGCAGGGGATGTTACTGGATCGATACCAAACCCAAATATGTGATTCAAAAAATTTTTGTCTGTCTGTATGTTCAGGCATCACGTGAAAACTAATGGTTCGATTTCTATGAAACTTGGTATAATTAATAATTACACTTATATGTAATTATAATTATTCATTATACCTTAATATCCTGGGCATAAAATGGAATACTTTTTATCCTGGAAAATTACGAAGAAAAAAATCTTAATTTTTCAGTTTTATCACGCGAAGACCGACATCCGCGCGGACGGAGTCGCGGGCGGAAGCTAGTAACGTAATAAAACAGAAAATGTAATTTTAGGAATTATATTATCACTTTTCAAACTTCATATCGTGACGACGTAATGATGTATCATAAAGTATTGGTTTAGTTTTTTTATGATGTTGGAAGGCAAACAATTTGTAAGAAACTCAAGCCGCCAAGAAAACCAATGGTGGTGATGATGCGAGGCCGGGATGTTAGACCTCGAGCAACAGTAAGCTTACAGGCTACTTTATCCTCCAACCAGAAGCCGCCAACGACAAGCACAGACGTAATGGCGGCAAGAATAAGAAGGCGGTTAAACCAATCCGGACGAGTCGCTGCGAAACTCTACCACCTAGTCAGATGTCACGGTGTTAGTGATGGTAAGCCGTTTACGAGCTGCCTGGCACAGGAAGGCATATAGTCTATTCGACAAAGGAGCCCGGACAAACACGAGTTCCGATTATACGCCACATACGAACGTTGCGTTATACGCTTTGGACGTACAACATTTTAACTTATGATTGATCGGTTTTTATCTCAGTGCTGCAGAACACAACACTATTATTAGAAAATTTGTCAAAATTTCAAACACAAAGGAAATGATTTTTTTTTGGACTTGTCAAATTTGTCAGATTTGAGCTATTTACTTCTGGAGGCTACACTTCTAGCAAAGACCTTATGTCATTTACAAATACTGCTGACTCACTCTATAGTACTGACCTCTCTTTCGTTTTGATTTATTTTAATTGACAAGATTCTCAGAAAGAGAGTCCAGTACATTATGAGGCAGCAATATTTGGAAATGTTAGTATTAAAGCTTCATCGCCAGAATGAACATGCGTGTTCTCCAATTTCTTCAGTTGTAAATAGCACTTGGTAGGCGGCAAAATCCATCATAAGAACGTTTTGTATTTCCTACTAGGTCATCTTCAGGTAAGCAAAAGAGCTGTCTACGTAGAAGTGTATGGTATAAAGCAGTATCTGATCTGAAAGAACTAAACATGTTTTATTACTTACTAGGCAGTGTCATTGTTACTATTGTCAAACCTAATTTAAAAAAAGACCTATGTAGTCCTTGTTTATATTGATAAATATAGGCCAATTGGCTTCCTACTTATGGGAAAGTCGCGAATATTAGATTTGTTACCACCATAATCATGAGTACAACCAGTGGTCTTATCATTTAACCTTCGCTCGCCTCTTACGAGCTACACAGAGGTAGAAACTATATGATACACAAAGGACCCGATCTAACACTAGTAGCTAGTAAATTTATAAGAGAGACTCAAAATTTAGACACGAAACACCCCCTGGTAACGTACAGTAAGCAAACGAAATACAGTACTTTGAAGGTTCTTTTTCGGAGGGCAGAGTTTTCGTTTGTTTACTGTATTATTGACATCTACGTTTTACCAGACTTTTACTGCTTTTTACCAGAAAGTTCTAGAAAAAAGTAGCTAAATATGCTCGTATACCAAAGTTCGTATAGAGTACTACTATTTAAATTATGCGCTTCGTCTTTACATTTTATACTATTTTTACACTTTATAATTTTATTTTTAAATTGGCTGGCCTAATCTTAATTTAAGCGAAGTGACTAATTTTGTAATAATAACTCTATACAAATATCTTTAAAATACATTCGGATTTCCGAAGCTTAACGAATATAACCGAAGCGTATAATTTAAATAGTACTACTGTAACTTCTAAATCACCAACGGAAATTAACATAACCTTCATAAATATGCAGTAGTTTCAGTTTAAAGAGCCAAGAAACGAATCTAAAACCATTTGACAGACAAGGTGAAGGTGAACTAATGAAACCCGTTAAATCTCGCTGATAAAGCTGATAACGTGAACGCTTTCAAAGGTCATGGTCTGGGACAGGGGTGCATAACTTTTACCTACTTTGTTGGTATTTACGGCCGTACCTCTGAAAAAGAAACAAACAAATAAAATAAATAGGGAAAACATTTTGAAATATGTACCTACAATTGAAAACATTTAAGAATGGTGATATAATAATCTAAAATAGAATATAGCTGAATTTATGCTGCGGAATTTCGGAAATTCCAGTATAGGAAATTCCATAAATTTCCAAGTAAGCTGATTGCGATGAAATTTTCCGCGCGGATGATCTATAACCGGAAGAACAAAATAGGCTACTCTTTTTCAGATATTTGTGCAAGTTCTCACTGGAGAGCTAAATACTGTTTTAAATTTAGGAACCATCTAGTTTGACCTATAAATAAGCTATTCTGAATCAAGTTTTAATCCTAGATATTAAACAATTTGAATTCATAAATCCAAGACAAAACTACAAATATGAAGAGATTAAAGTTTTGAATTCATTACAAGGCACTTGTAAATAAGTTATGAATCTGAGACAGTAAATGTACACGTGCAAAAATAATCCCCATACTTGTCCGGGCTCCGTGCCAAAATTCATCTGCCTTTCTACCAGGCAGTTCTTAAAAGGCGGACATAGTCTTACATTCACTAATACCGTGATATCTAACTAGGTAGTAGAGTTTCGCAGCGATTCGTCCAGATTGGTATAACCACCAAACCTGTCGCTATAACGGCAGCGCTTGCCATTGACGTGTTCCGGTTCGGAGAATAAGGTAGGCGGTAAAATTACTGGTGCTCGAGGACTTACATCCCGTGAATTGCTTACCATCAGGAAATCCGGCTGCTTTTTTGCCTCCCAAAATTATAAAAAAACAATTTGTAATAGGTAATGCGTTTGGCAAATATTCTTTTAAGTATAAATGACTTGTGGGGTTATGTAACTATGTTTCTGAAACTTACGAAAAACCGGAAAATGTGTTTTTCAACAACTAAAAAATTAATAATTTTAGATGTAGTTATTTTTATTTGAATGTAGCAGTCTATCTATATCTATACTTTGTATAAAATCAATTGCGGTTCGTTAGTCTCGCTATAACTCAAGAACCGCTGAACCGATTTGGCTATTTTTGATTTTAAATTATTTGTTCAAGTCCAGGGTAGGTTTAAAATAAAAGAAAAACGGAAAAACTGCGACTAAACTATAAAAACAACATTTTAATTTATTCAATACAAACTGAATGGGTGGAACGAAGTTCCCCGGGAAAGCCATTATGTAACATATAAAAATTAATCCCCATTTTAATGGCATGATCATCTAATGACGCTTGAACGGGTGGAGCTTTTTTGTTGTATCAGCCAAGAGAAAGAACATTTAAAAATAAAACAGTGAAAATTGCTGGGAAATTGGGAAAAGACACACTTCAATATCGTTTATATAACCTGTTTGTAGCTGTTAATGTCAAGCGGTACATAGTTAGCCGGATCGGCTTCTATTTATATGTAAATGAATCGCTATATTCCTTGGTCATTGCTTCACGTCTGAACGGATGAAACAATTACATTATTTTTAAAGTGTTAATTAGTGTCAGAAAAAGGTTCTTACCAAAATAAAAAAAAGAAATTTTCAAGAAAATATGAAAAACAAACACTTTCTTTTCATACAAGGTGCTAGTAGATGTTTATCTCAAGTGACGACGAAGTTCACCGCGTTGGCTAGTATTTTATGAACAGTCACAATTAATGCTAAGTAGTATTTAATATCAAACCAAATGATTTTTATAAATGCCATTTATGAAATAAGGAAAGGAAAAATCAGTGAATTTATGAAAATGAAAAATGACGAAGGATAAGGCTTTTTAATGAGGTGACATAAAAAAATTTGTGAAAGCTTTTTAAAAGCTTTGATGTTGATTCGTGAAGTTTATCTACTTCATTATAATATAACGTAACTATATTCTTCTAATTAACAAAATGAGTAAACAAATTTTATTCCCTCATCAAAAATATATCTTTTTCTTTAAAAAATCTTGTTTATGTTAAGTTTAAAATTAAAAAAAAAACGACTGAAATAATTATCATTGTAGTTCACACTTTTAAGTCGGGGCACGCGTCATGGAATAAAGAACTTCATCGATCACCAGCTGAGGATGTTTACATTATACAATATTATGTTCCTAGAGATGAGTTCTGATAGGTCCGGAGCTAATTTATGAACAGGGTGTTTATCTCTCCTATGTTTTAAATGGACAATATTTTTTTATTATAATACAATAGGAATGTCGTGAGAATAGTTCATATTCAGGCCAAGGCGACGTCATCGATTCGCCATGTTACCTGCACGCTATGTCTATATTTAGCTTCATAATTTGTGTTTCATGTCCTTTCTGAAACATTAAAACAAATACGATTTTATTAAAAACCAATATTTGTGTTTACAAACATTTATGGAACATTATCTCTGAAGATTTCCCCTAAGTTGGTTCATACTTTGGTCGCCAAGTAGATCCGGATCCATTGTGTAGAAAAGACTTTGACCTCCATACCCAGCACCTTGTTAGAGGAGAGCACCTGAACAGGTAATATCATTACCAACAAGATTACTAGTGGCAGAGTGCAAAGCACAAACTTGCCTAATTAAGGATCCACCGCCTTACTTATTTCTGGCGCCATAATGACTTGCATGTTCCAGTTTGGAGGGTAACGGGCAGACATGCACAATAAGACTAATACACCAGCCATAGAACAGTAACGCCTCTATGACATCTATGGTGTCTATATGTCACGGTTAAATCTTACCATCAGAGGAGCCGTGTGCTTTTTTGCTGACCTTGTACATATTTTTTTTGTAGCTAATCGGTTTGGTTTAAAACTTGCCAAAAAAAACAAGGTAATTACCCCCAATGTCAAACAAAAAAACTCTTCAAGTTCTGTAAAATGTATCCACATCTTTATGTACCTACATATTTAATGAAAACAAAACATACAAACACACTTATTACAGTTTGCTTTGAAAACTGGAAAATGAAAATGTTTATATGATTATATGGCAAATAAGAGGTATTTTAGTAAAGCAAAAACGAACAAGTGGACAATCATAGTTGGTGTTAAACATAAACAGTTAGCTACTGAAGCATCACTTCTTAATTTATTAAGGGTCCATGTATGCTAAAATACGTCAGCAGTATAATTTTTTTTCATACAAAGCAATTATGGATCTTAGTGACAAAAATACACAAGATGAACATTAAAATGCTTTATAAGACTGAAATTTATAGGACTGGAAACACTTTCCAAAACACGATTCATTTCACTTTGCTAGATAGAAAAAAATCAAAAAGTTAACCCATTTTCGAAAGCAAAACCCAACTGTCTACTTCAATTATGAAAATATTGACACCAGATTTAACATAAACATAGATAAGTACTATACCTAAGAGATAAGTGTTTCAGTTTTTATACTTTTTTTCGAATTACTTTTATAGTGACAAAAATAGTGATTTGTCGCTTAAGTCATTTACACTATAGAGCGCAATATTTCATAGTAATCATGGAACGGGGGAGTTCTGACTTTTCTGGCTAACTAAGTATGGGCCTTATACCTTTTTTAATGCTGTTGGAAGGCAAACAAGCAGATAGTTTCCTGATTGTAAGAAATTCATGCCAAATTACATTGCCAACCTGAGATTGCCGACCTCAGGTTAGGCCACGAGGAAATTAAATAACTTTACCGGCTATCTTATCCTACGAACCGGAACATGTTAACGGCAAGCGCTGGCGTTATGGCAGCAGGAATAGGTAAGGCGGTGGTAACAATCCTCGCTATTCGCCGCAAAGCTTTACCACCTAGTCAGATGTCACAGTGTTCGTTATGGTAAGCCTATGTTCAGCTTTTACGAGCTATCTGGCAGAAAGGCAGATGGTATATTCTAAAAGAAGCCCGGAGCAACACGGGGAAAAAAACACTTTATCCAAATTTGTAAAATCTGCATCAAACTTATTTTAAAAACTCATAAAGATGCGAAATCGCACTTCAACATTTGAAAGTTTTTTTATGGAATATGTGGCAAACGAGCATCTAATGGAAACGTCACCTGGTGGAAAGTGACTTCCACCGCCTACGTATAGATGCAATACTAAGGGCTTCACACTTGGGTTACCATTCTTTAAAAATAATCAAGCATTTTACTTGAAGGTCCCCAAATCGTTAAGTTTTGGAAACACTGCCAATGAGAATAGATTCCACTGTGGTATAGTGCGACGTAAAAAATGTTTGCGGAAATGCACAGTAAATAAACGCTGTGTATGATGGAAGGGGTAATTTATAATTTTTTGCGCGATGTCCTCGTGAGAAATTCAGTTGCAGGTATAATTGGAATAACTCCTCAGATTACTCCCCACGATAGCTTTTATAGACAACGCTAAGGGAGCTAACATATTTGTTCAAAGCCAAAGCGTCAAGGAAATACTTTGGTCACTGATAACTTGAACCGCCTGACGCTGGATGCGGTCAAAAGGAAGAAGCTAATACTGGGTATATCTAGCCCAATGGTGAGAGTGGTACTAAATATAAGACGGACTGAAGTACTGCGTTACTCTATTAAGCACACCAAGCATTAAGTTTAATAAAAGAAAGTGATTAAAAAACCAATAGCTGTAGACACCCGAGCATAAAGATAGTGTAGATTAAAGTGTAGTGTAAATAAGTAAGTGTATCTTACAAAGTAAGTGCACGTGTTTTACTTAAACAAAATTAGCTAGCCTTTCATTGATCAGTCTGTACGTTTTACCGTTAACTTCTCGAGCATATCAAAGACTTAATTAAAGATTCAAGTATTTTTTCATATAAAATGTTTTTTTTTAATTTTAAAAAAAATGTACATGTTAATTGTGCCTGGGGCAAGGGACGCTAAGGTAGATACTATAACCACAAGACTAGTAAAATGAAGTTCGTAAGCAAGGACTTTTGGCAGGAATTAACAGGAACATGTCAGCAATTATCACAAGTCCAACTACCAAGTAGTTAATGTCACAACAGCAGTAATTTATAAACAAACGCTAATAGTTTATGGGCCGCATCGTAGGAAAGTATATTTTAAAAAGATATACCCATACGGTAAAAAACCCAGGGTGAAATGTGGAAAAACATACATAAATATTCATTACAAAAGTTATTCTTAATAAGCAAGGTACTTTTGATCATCAACTTTTATTAAAATTAACGATAGCTTGTTTTACCTTCGTTTATTTGAAGCGCTAATGACGAAATTTTTTTTTCTAATTAATAAAGAACAATGATATTAAGGCCGAGTTACAAATATATACACGCTATGTAGCAAAACAATTCATTGACGTCATAGTAGTAGCTGCCAAGTTATTTGCATCGCCTGACCCTTGCGGTATAACGGTTTTTTTAATCTAAAGCCTCCAAAGCCGTGTTACGTCAGAATAGTTGCTAATAGTTAGGTATTAGTGAATTTCTTGATTTATGGAACCAGACAGCGCTTTGGTAAAGTCTATGATTTATGAGATATTTATTTTTCCGCCTTTCCTAACAAGAAACGTTAAGCTTTAATTCAATGACCGTAAATTTTTTCTTCAGTGTACTTAGGGTATTATACATACTATTTTCTGATTTCTTTGAATCGCGTACATGTTTGCTGCTGGATTTTTAGGGTTCCGTACCTAAAGGGTAAAAACGGAACCCTATAACTAAGCTTTCACTGTCTGTCTGTCTCCAGGCTGTATCTCATAAACCGTGATAATTAGAAAGCTGAAACTTTGACAAATGATGTATTTACGTTGCCGCTATGACAACAAATACTAAAGATTAAAAAAATTTTGACTAACCTTATACATAAAAACTCACGAAATGCAAATAATCCCTGCATTAACGCGGTGCGAGCGCCGCGCCGCGGTGTAGTTGTAGCGTGAATGCGAGGCGCGCGGGGTGATGGAAACTTAACATCACAGAGCGAGCTATAGCCGCGCGTATTCACACGAGCATCGTCATGCTGCCCAGATGTGTGTCGAAAATAGGGAATGCAATCCCGATTCGAGATCGTAAAGTCGAGATCCCTCGAGATTAGAAATCTCAATCCTGCGGGATCCCGAAATTTTCGGTATCTAGTTAAAAAATAATCACATAACTGAATATAATGTAAACTGCTTGTTTGTGATAGCAAGGGTAATTAAAACAAAATTTTATTTGAAAGAAAACAAAAACCTTTATTTATCCTTCAATATTACTAACTACACAATTAACAATTTTACTAAAATGAACATAATCAAAACAAAAGTAGGTATAGCTCAAGGACATTAAAAAAAGAGTTACGGTTGATTTTGAAAGTAACTTCTTAAAAAAACAAAGTGAATCAAGAGTACTATCTAATAACCGGCATCTAATGTCTGTTGCAAAGTAGCCAATTATCTGCAAACTGCAAAAATCTCCCTCTTTGTTCCTCCGTACTCAAATCCATTTCTTTTTTTATTACTGAATTTAATTTATCTAAGCTTGTGGATACACTTGTAAAAAGAACTTTTAAACGCTCGCAGAGTTTCTTCTAATTCGTCTTGAAAGGAAGTATTACTTTGTGTAGCAGTAGCACTTAAATTTAAATCCTCTGCAATCATAGAAGGTGGTAAGTCAACTTCGTTTAATCTCTGCTTGGTTTGGGTGTTTACAATATAATCGAGTAATTATATTTTTTATTTTTTTCCTTATGATATATTTACTAGGCAATTGGAATGTCTCGTTGCCGTTCCATCGCTCCAAATCATCTTGATAATTATTTGGATTTTTCAAATGTAATAGCTGCCGTTGCTTTTATGCGACGCTCGGAGATACGATTGTTCACCGAAGAGACTAACTTTTCTGAGAGAGGAGTTTTTAGGTCTTCTAGCTTTCGAATCATGAAAGCAGCATTAAAAAATTTTATATTCGGATATGTGTAGCATCGCTGACCATTGCCGTCCAATCCCGTCAATCTCAAACGGGATCTCGTCATATTATGCTTCGGGATTGATCCCGACAAATCACACGAGATCTCGCGAGATCAAGATCTCGCGCGGTCGGGATTGCATTCCCTAGTCGAAAACCTACCTATAAGTTTGGAATTTACCACTTAATGATAGTACGGAACCCTTCGTGTGCAAGTCCGACTCGCACTTGGCTGCTTTTTTTAATTTAAGCAATGCATCGGATGTAATTGCAATTATAATACATTTTACATTTCAAAAACTATGTCAAAATTTGACTTTAAAAAACTGCATTTTTTCACTGTCATTCTGATACAGTACTACTTGAACTCTCGGGTTCGAATCTTGGGTCAAGTTACTCAGTGTGTTTTATAATTTTCTTATTATGATAACGTACCTTGAAATTAAAGAATTACCCGGCTGACAGTTGGTTTGCCACATAGTACGTTATGGGACTAAGTAGTACCTTCGACTAATCGTGGTTGCCCACGTTGTACCTCCCTCTTCGAGGAAAAAGGTATGAAGATTCGTAATTATTAATACCTATATGTAGATATATATCAATATAATAAACAATAATCTTTGAGTTGAAAAAATATTGACTCACTTTTTGGCTAATTTCGCTGTTAAACAATTATAGTCCCTTAAGCAATCCAGTAGCTGGCTTTTACTGAGAACAAGACTTATGTCGAAAAGACAGAGTTCTATGTGAATTACTGGTGCCAAGGAAACGCTAGTAACACACAGACAATGCCTGAAAGAAGCGTGATATGAACGAGGCCTCACAATAAAATGTTGGGAAATATAATCATTTTTTGTCATCATGGTCTGGGCTCCCCCGCAGAACAAACCATCTGCCATCCTGCCAGGCAGCTCGTAAAAGGCGAGTATAGGCTTACCGTCAATAACACCGTGACATCTGACTAGGCGGTAGAGTTTCGCAACGACTCACCCGAATTGGCTCACCTATTCCTGCCGCCATATCCTCACGAAGTGTTTCGGTTTGGAGGGTAAGGTAGCCTCTAAACTTACTTCTGCTCAAGGCCTAGCATCCCGGCCTTAGGTTGGTGTTTCTAGGCGCCGTAAATTTCTTACCATCAGGAAATCCGTCTGCTTGTTTGACTTCCAATATCATAAAAAAATGTTTCCATATTTTGGATCTGCACCGTTATCAGTCCCTCATTTCTTACATTGATCGCAAGGAAATTCACCTTGTATTAGTTGAAAAACGATGAAGATTACTTTTTATCGAACTGGCTCAAGGACTTTCCGTGAGAAAGATAAATAATCCAAAAGTGATTAATTTTGCCTAAATATAATAGTTAAAAATTAAACTAATTAAATGAAACCCAAAAATAAGCAAATTATTAAAGTATAATAAGTGAAATGTGAGTTAGTCAACGATTTCGCGGTTCAAGTAGCGGCGTACCTCTCGAAGAGTCTGACGTTGGGGCACCCGATAGTAGATGGTCGGCTGTTGACGGGCATGCTAGTCGCATTACGTATGTTAATGGTGTATTTTTTAATATCAGGAAATTTATCTGCTTGTTATTAATTCAATTCCATACAAAAATAAATCATCAATCAAATTATTTGATCTGGAAGGTTATAACAAGCTATCACTACCATCTAAGATGTCGCGTCGTGATTATTATTTTAGCAACACAAATACAAGTCCCACATAGCTCTAAAGCTATATGGGACTTGTATTTGTTAAAAGTTTCAATTTTGATTAACAAGCATGATGTTTTAAAAAAATCTGGTCTATTCCCTCAGCGCAATATGACCCTTTGAAACCCATCATAAAATTCAAATTCGCTTGCGTTTTGTACATGTGTGCGTCTTCTGTAAGTTATTTATTCTCTGCTAATACTAAGAAATATTCTAACAGATACTGCAATAAATTTAAAAATCAGACCCATAAATACATATAGACATCGAGATGTTTATTTTACAAGTGTATTGAAAATGTAGCAAAAATAGTAAACGTATTTTTCTTATACCAGATATAGATATAGATCCAAAAGTTATCGAATAAGCAAACTTCCTGGTAAGGAGAAATCCGCGTAACCTATACACACCATTAGTTAGTGGTGCGTTTCCGATATTGCCAGAATTTACACTGGCGTTATGGCGAAAGAAACAGACAAGAAGTGAAATTCTTAATTCTTGAATCGTTACATAATATCAACTTCTAACTGACTAAAGGATTGCAAACTAGCGTATTAATTTAGTTATACAAATTGCTGAATATAGTAATCCAATCCGCGTAGTTATTGTAATAAGACCCATAAATCTCCTATAGGTAAGTCCACCCCTTTGAAGTTGATGATTTCTCGTCTGACAGCTCGCAACACGATAGTAGTAGTAACCATTAAAATCTATATTCTTCTTTCTTTCTTTAAGTTTTGGCCTTCAAGTTAGTATTTTGCCATTCTTCAAGTAGAAATTTGAATTAAGTTTTATATCAGTTTTGATCAATTATAATTAGTCATCAGTCATAAGTCGTCAGTAAGTCATGTCAGGCTCTTGGGTAAAGCGGCGGCCTCATTACACAAACTCATGTAAGGAGATTTGGCGGCAACGAGGAAATACATGATATGCTAATTTCTTCATGATCATTTCATTTGTGCACTTTCACTGAACAAAATTGTACAGAACGCCACCAAAATTGACTAATTTCACTCAATATCAACACGAAATTTAATAATTATGAAAAAACTTCGACCATCTTTTCTCTCGATGGCGCCAAAACTCCAAAATCAATATTGTACATAGGTAATAGTTATGTCTTAATGTGCACGAAGATCATAGAGAACAATAGACAACATCGGCGAGATTGACCCGACCCAAAGGATAGCACGCGTCGATAGGTACCTTACGGATACTTTGAATTCATGCAAATGTTGATAACTTAGAAATTTATTTTAAGTAAATAACGAGATTTTATATATAATTATAAGCTTACATACTCTACTTTGGTTTGCAATTACTTAGCACCAAAATAACTTTGTACTTTTGTTACCTTATGCTTTAAAAAATATACCTCAATCTAATCTCAACTTAAAAATGTATCAGTTATTATGATGATTTTTCTTCATTTTTACCAAAATAGTATAAATACTACTTTTGATGTCTGTTTGTTAGGAAACTGTACATTTGAAACGCGGTGAAAGTTCCAGACATCAAACTCCTTAATGCGAAACAATAAGACATGTGTTTATATAAACACGGTCTCAACTTGACATCCATAATCCAACTAATAACATGGTTCATGTGGATAACGTGACAGCATATTATCATTAGCCGTTGATTTCAACTTTAAATAGTGTTTATTTTAACACGTGTTGAACAAGTGTTTAATTTCATGTTAAAGCATGTTTCTTTTGCAGGTTGTGCAATGACGTTGTATCCAAAAGAAACCACACGCTGAAACCTCGAGTCGTTCTGCCGGAAAATTATGTCAAAGGTGGGTTCCAACTTCGTGAAAACTTCACAAAATTTTAATAAAAGGGCTGGTTTTTATTCCTCCGTTTTATAAAATAAGAAATATTATTTTTTCTCCAGTTGAAATCATATGAAAGTTGTTGAGTTTCTTGGAATTCTTACTAAAGATTGGTATTATTATTCGAAGCTCCAATAAATCTTCCAATAAGAAATGCCTCTTGGATATTGATTTAATAACTTTTCAACTGGAGAATGAATAAACATTAGCCTATAAATAAATCACGAAAACAAACTTTTTTCAGCTTCTGTTTAGGATGAGTAGTTCTTTGCAAAACACTCAAATTTAGATAAATTTCTCGCATTTATATTCTGGAAATTTCGTTTATGTGTCTGACTAATCAGTTTAGTTTAAATTTAGAATTTCTTTACATATACTGATAATCTATAATATAAAAATGAATTGCCAAATATCTTGGTAAGCGCATAACTTCCGAACGACTGAACCGATTTGGCTAATTCTTTTTTTGTTGTGTTAGTTATTGTCAGAAAAAGATTCTTATGAAGAGAAAAAAGGGGAAAAATGCAGGGAAAATGAGAAAAACAATACTTTGTTTTCCCCCATACAAGCTGAACGGGTGGAACGAAGTTCGCCGGGACAGCTAGTATTAAAAAACTTGAGAAGAGAAATTGTTTAACTGATATTTGTCGTCGTGCGTTTCTATTGAATCGTGATCTCAGCTCCGAAGTAGAGCAACCATTTTCTAGTCCCAGTGTTGACCCAGGTCACCTGTGCAGTATGGATATCGTAAGAGGCGAGCAAAGATCAAATGGATCATCACTAACAAGAATACTGGTCGGTAAGTTGGAATGTCGTGGTGCAATCTGCCAGGGTAGGGATCCACCGCGATATTTATTCTTGTCATAAAAAATAGCTACGTTAAAAAAACCGACTTCAAAACTAAAAATTGAAAAAATATTAAAAAAAAATATCCGTGCCAAGCCTTAAACTGATAATTATATCATAAGTAAGTATTAAATTGGCTTCGCACTGACTTTAAACTTATTAGTAATAGCACAGAAAGATAATAGGTAGTATATTATTACTAATTTTAATTAAAATTTTATTTAAAAGATTTTAGTTTATTGGTGATTTAATTTAATTTAATAAGGGTCTGTGTTGGTTTAGCCTCTGTGGTCTTGCGGTTCAGTTGTTTGTCTTGACTGCATGAGTTGAGATGATGACCAGGGATTCGAACACGGGACGTTCGAATCCCGGGTCGGGCAACAAAAAGAAAATTGGGTTTTTCCAATCTACAATAAAAAATGTTGCTCGGGATAGGATATGTGCCCGGTTGGCGATAGGCTTGCCACCTATCATATTGTGGGACTTAGTATCTTCAGCTAGTCGTGGGTGCCCTGGTTGTGCACCTCTGCCTACCTCTTCTGGGATGTGGGCGTGAAGATACTTTTTTTTAATAAAAGTATACTTCGGGATAGGTGAAAGTAGATAAGAAATGTTCATAAAATAAAAACTAATGGGTCTTCCGATCCGAAATTCCGAAAATATACCGGCAGAATTGAGAACCTGTTTGTATATTATAAATATGCTGAACATACCCTGGTTCTGCTTCTGCCTACTTCTTCGCGGGTATGGGTGTAAAGATTTCCGACACTGTCAGAGTGAGATATAGCATTGTAAGGGGCGGGCACGACGCCTTTGCTTTCATTGTCAAATTGTAAAGACGTACTCTTATTGTCAATCAGCTCATCAACATTTCAATAATCATCATCAGTTAACAATCAAACACACAGATCAATGTTGCAATGCAATAATGTTGGTTACGTGGACCAATAGCAATGTAGTACAATTATTTGTTCTCGTTTGTGAAAAAAATAGAGTAATAATAGCTGCTCATACTTGGCTACGTCAAAGTAGAAAACATTTCTATTAAAAAGGTTCGTCATTTGTCTAGTCTTATGATCCATTGAGCACTAGGAGAGGTTGATATTTTTTTAAAAAAAGGTATTTAACTATTGCATGTATACATATCAAATTTCATAGCAATTATTGCAGCGGTTTAACCGTGAATGTGCAACAGACGGATAAACATTCTTATTAATAATACTAGCTTCCGCCCACGACTCCGTCCGCGCGGATGTCGGTCTACGCGTGATAATACTGAAAAATTAAGATTTTTTTCTTCGTATTTTTCCAGGATAAAAAGTATTTCATTTCATGCCTAGGATCATAAGGTATAATTATACCAAGTTTCATCGAAATCGAACCGTTAGTTTTCACGTGATGCCTGAACATACAGACAGACAGACAAAACAAATTTAATCACATATTTGGGTTTCGTACCGATCCAGTAACACCCCCTGCTATTTTTATTTTTCGATATGTTCAATGTACAGAATTGACGATTTTATTTATTATAAGATATGTATAGATTTATTATATGTATAGATTAGTTTGGTTTATAGAACTTTATGTGATAAAGTTATATTTACGTGCACTCAATCAATAAAGTAGAAATTTCATTTTTAGAAATGCGGCCACCATCGCGTAAGGGTCATCCAGTTGTCGTGGAATTCAGCATCTACGTCGTCGATGTAAATTCTATCAACGTCGAAGATATGGACTTCAGGTATTTTAATTATAAGGCTCCATGCATGCATTTTAAAAGAAAATAGTTGTTGAATCCTATTTTTTAACATTCTTTGGTTACATTCATAATTTAGCTTTGAACTATTAAGTTCCAAGGGCTTTAGTGTCAATGTTGGCAATCGTCATGTTCCGATTCTGGAAATGGTAAACCACACCTCTAATGTACATGATCTCAACCTTATATTACATACATAAATATCTTCACGCCAAGTCCCTTATGGTGTAGGCAGAGAGTATAAAGTTCCAGATTAGTATTGCTTGATGAACTTCTTTGTTGATGCGTATTTTGTTACCAAGAAATGTTGATTGCTTGTCTTTTTGTCTTGTTCAACATTTGTTTAATAGGCAAAAAGTATGAAAATGAAATGATTTGTGTTATGATAAAGGAAAGAAAAGAAGCAAATATATTTCCTGATGTTAAGAAATTTAGGTGCGTTGCCAACCTGAGGCCGGGATGTTAGGCCCAGTGTAAAAGTAAATTTACTGGGTACCTTATCCTTTAAAATGAAACACATTATATACCATACATACACTTGTATATACACATATTATCACAGCTAAGGCGATGGGACACATCCGGGCGAGTTGCGAAATTCTACCACCTTGTAAAATATCACGTTTGTTGGAGACGTAAATCTTGCGCTCGCCTTTTAAAATCTGCTTGGCAGGAAGTCAGGTGGCATAGCATGGGACAGCAGCATAGGAGCCCTGACCAACACGGGGGAAAATTATAAATATTAGAAAAATCTAATCTAAATACTGATATTAAAAAGCTCGTGTTAAAATTAATGTACTTAAGAAAATACACTGAAACTAAAAAAAATCCGATTTGGATCTATCTTAAATTTCATTTAACTTAAAATGTAGATATATGTCCCGATATTATTTCAACGGATGGTACAGATTTTATGTAGTAAAACTAAATACAGTAATATAATAGTGTGTAGTAATCAATATAATTGGACACACAGTCCAATGTATTTTCCGCAAAAGTTCACAACAATGATAAACTGACCCAGCAGCCATTCAATTTGTCACAATAACGTCAAATAAAAGTAAATGGAAAAAATAATTTTGCTTGCTCATAACAAAGCTGACTGCCTTATTTGTAACCAGTATAAT
>NJDD01000974.1:233849-300498 GCA_002245505.1 Calephelis nemesis | reverse complement strand
GTGTGTGTGTGTGTGTGTGTGTGTGTGTGTGTGCGTGTGTGTGTGTGTGTGTGTGTGTGTGTGTGTCAAGAAGCAAAACAAAATGTGTTTTTTCAATGTTTTAACAAAAACGACGTAGCCCGGGATTATATACATTGCACATATACGTTGCGATGGGCTTGCCACCTATCACAGTGTAGCAGTTAGTGTATTTAGCTAGTCGTGGGTGCCCTGGTTCTGCCTCTGCCTACCTCTTCAAGGATATGGGTCAAGATACTTTTTTTTTAAATTGAGTTGCAAAATTTCACCCAGACCAACAAACCTACATTTTCAAGATAAGCAATGGCTCGTAAAATGAAGCAACTTATTAACTAGTATATATACCTAGTTAGTTTATTTGGACTGCTTGGATAGTGGAGGGGTTAATATAAACGCTTAACTTAACCGTCCGTCCGTGAGGCTAGGATTCGATAGCCGACGATATATGTAAATCTGGGTGTGCTAATTAAATTTGTTCCAGTAACCAGTTGAGGATTTCCCGACAAATCACTGGAGACACTGGATAAATTACAGTAATTGATTTAAGCCCTAAGTAATCAAATTGTATTTTTGTGGGTGTAATTCTACTGATACTGATACTAATACATAGAAATACTTAGATAAATAGGATAGGGTAGACTTGCACAATCAGCCTAACACCTCGGCCACAGGACAGCGCTAATATTCATGGTGCTGCGTGGCACAGGCTGCTGTTATTTCTTACCATCAGAGCAACTGCATGCTTGTTCGTTGTCTTTTGACATAAAAAAGTGAAAAAAAAAAACAAAATACATGTATACAGGAATAAACTTAATACACACCCAGACCAAGAAATGCAGACTTCGAAATTTTCATTACACAAATGCCTACTCCGGTCGGGTTCGAAACCGAGCCTCGCTGTTTGTCGGATGCGTACCCTCGAGGAGTTAGCGCGCCGAACTGCAACGATTACCTTTGTATTTTTGCTATTTCCAAAGATAATTTATATTTTCCAATCTCTGGTATTACTAACACCCATAACTCTTCTTCTTCTTTCTTAAAGTTTTGGCCTTCATGTTAGTATTTTGCCATTCGTCAAGTAGAAATTTGCATCAAATTTTATATTTATTTTAATCAATTATAATTAGTCATCAGTCATAAGTCGTCAGTAAGTCGTGTCAGGCTCTTGGGTAAAGCGGCGGCCTCATTACACAAGCTCACGTAAGGAGATTTGGCGGCAACGAGGAAATAAACACGTGATACACTAATTTCTTCATAATTATTTCATTTGTGCACTTTCATTGAACAAAATTGTACAAAATCCCACCAAAATTTACTAATTTCACTCAATATCAACACGAAATTTAATAATTATTAAAAAACTTCGACCATCTTTTCTCTCACTGGCGCCAAAACTCCCACCCATAACTCAAGCATTGATTATGCTTACTTTTTAATTTGTGTAGTTTATCCAAGGATATTTATAAATTTATATTTGATCCATACTTAATTTTCCATAAAGGTTAGTAAGACAAAGATGCCAGTATTAAAAAAAAGTAAACTTGATGTGTTATATTTCACAAAACAATACATTTTTTACTTTAATTAAATTTAAACCCATTTTATCTCATTGAACGATGACGTTTCTACCCTTAACAAACAAATCATGGAATTAAAAAAATATAGACTCATTCTTGTATCATACAAAATCACGATATATTTTATTCAGATATCAATAGGGTGGATTTATTTACTTTTACTTGTTTAATAACAATTTTGCTAGCGCGTGACAAATTGGCCTTTCTTATTTCAGTTTTTCCGTTTACTGAATTTGGCACGTTTCGTTGAGTCAACCTAATATCCTTTTCTATTTTGCAGGGATACCACCATCTGCAAGTGGAATTATTTATCAACCTCTATCTAAATTATGGCTCTATTTCACTAGTGCAATTGTCAGAGTTTTGCAAAAAGTCATGGGAATGTGTGTCAGCCCAGTTTTTAAAAGACTCGAAAAAGGAGGAGGATCTCAAATTGACTGTACTTTTTTTTGTTTTTTTTTTGTTATAGGAAGGCAAACAAGCAATCGGATTTCCGGATGGTAAGAAATTCACGCCAGTTAGACACCAAAGGTTGTAATGGTGCCTTGCCTAACAGAGGCTAAAGTAAGTTTACTGGCCAACTTGTCTTCTAAACCGGAATATGTCAACGGCAAGCGTTGATATTATGACGGCAGGAATAAGTAATGCGGTGGTACCAATCTGCGCGAGTTGCTGCGAAACTTTACTACCTAATCAGATATCACGGTGTTAGTGACGTAAGCCTATGCTCGTCTTTTATGAGCTGCCTGGCACAAGAAGGCAGATTGTCTAGTTTGCGAAGGAGTCCTGAACAACACAGGGAATTGTATGTTTGTTACGCGGTTTCTCGGCCGGTAGCCAAACAACTTTTGATGATTGTTTTTCACAAATATAGGTCATGATTCCGAGGTAGTCTCAGATTAGTTTTATCGTGATTCTGTTAGTGGTTCTTGAGTTATAAAAAAAAATCTTCTTGAGTTATACTTCTTAATGTATAATTTTTCGCTTCTGTTGACCTCATGCTTCCGAGGTAGTCCCATGTAAATTTTATCATAACTCTACTAGTCTTTCATGGTCTTTCATTTTCAAGGTCATGAGATCAAATGACACAAAGGAAATCAACTTCTGTGGGACTATTTCGAAATAATTTGCTATTTTCTGAAAAAATAATTATTAATTGGTATTTTTTGTACCTAATGAAATAGTTGGAGTCGGTTTTTGCAATTTTACTGTTCGTGTAATTTTACTAATCATTCGTGGCTCCAAGTTGTGATGTCTAATATCGTGTACCAATTTCAAGTAAATTCTGTAAACTAATTTAATCATAAAATTAGGCAGATTTTTTAAGGTTGTTTAGAAAATATCGTTTGTGCACCTAATGTCAAATATGAGTCATGACACATTTTTTATTGTAGAGTGCCTAACATTGTATTTTTGTCCTCTAAAAAGTGTATTCGGAGTTTTGGCGCCATCGTGAGTAAAGATGGTTGTAAGTTTTTCATTGTTATTGAATTTCGTGTTTATATTGAGTGAAATTGGTTAACTTGAGTGGGAATTAGATCAATTTTGTCCAGTGAAAGTGCACAAATGAAATGATCATGAAGAAATTAGTGTATCGTCTATTTCCTCGCTACCGTCAAATCTCACTAGATGAGTTAGAGTAACGAAGCCACCACTTTACTAAAGACCCTGACCTGACATGGCTTTGTACATAGTGACTAATGCCTCTACAATAATTAACTAACTTGACATTGGCAAAGTAAGTCGTGAAAAACGATCGAAAGGCATATTTATAAACGAAGAAGAAGAAAAGTGTATTAATTTAACTAAAGTGTATTTTTACTTTATGTTTTATTTGTCTTTGTGCGATAATAATCTAAAATATGTGTACGCAGGAATTTGAAACTTTATGTTGTCAGCAACGTATTTTAAATCCTAAACAACATTTCTTATAATCGAATAGTCTCTTCACGCCCATATCCCCGAAGAGGTAGACAGAGGCACAACCAGGGCACCCACAACTAGCCGAAGATATTCCCATAATGTGATAGGTGGCAAGCCTATCGCCAACCGGGCACGTTTCCAATCCCGACCAACATTTTTTTATTAGTTTAATTTTTTTAATTATTTTTGTTGGCCGACTCAGGAGTCGAACACGAGATGTCGAAATCAAATAGAATTTTTTTTTCACGTTCGCTTTGCAGGAGGCACTTGTAACGGGTCTATATAACACTAATAGTAAAACATCCGAACCTACGTCGACTTACACCGAACTGGTAATAGAATAAAACATATTTTATATTATTCAAGTAAGTATATTAGAAATCATATTAAAAGTGGGTTGCCTAAACAAATACTGAACTCAAAATTTTTAATTATTAAAAAAATGTTTTTCATGTTTTTTTTCATGCAACCCTATATATCAACATAAATTGTAGTAAAACTTGTAATAAAACTGCACATACATATGTTGATATATTTTTTTTATTACCCGATCCCGTCAAAGTAACTACTACCGACGACTATTTGTTTATAACTGGCAATCCAGATTAATAACAGGCAACCCAACTTTTGCAACTTTGTCTCATACGTACTTTTAGTCTGGATAAAATCTTAACATTGCACTAATTAATGAATAAAAACATTTTAAAAAATAAAAAAAAAGTCTAGTTTTTTAGGCAACCCACTTTTAATATATTTTCTGTTATACTAAATTTGCTACAACACCGGTTTCATACTATTACCAGCTCGGTCTAGATCGACTTGACTTCGGATCTTAGACTACATAGACTTAGACTAAACTAACATCGGATCGGAACGCGGACAAACACTAAGAAGATCCGGCAATAAACTCAGCGGCGTTATCTTTTTTTTCTTATTATATACAAATCATTATTAATACATCACACATTTTTATTAGTAAGAGATTGGTATGAGGAGCACTCTTATCCAATCCAGCCATCCATATCCAGCAAAGGTATATTATTATTAGTAACCTTAAACACTTTTTTTTCATAAAATTGGAAGGCAAACAAGCAGACGGATTTCCAGTAAGTAGTATTTCCAATAGTAAGAAATTCCCGCCGCATAGAGACACCAAAGGCGGTAATGGTGCGTTGCCGACCTGAGGCCGGGATCTTAGGCCTCGAGCAACAGTTAGTTTACCGGCTACCTTACCCTCCGAACCGAAACACGTCATGATGACGTTATGACGCAGGAATAGGTAAGGCGTTGGTACCAATCCGGGTGAGTCGCTGCGAAACTCTACCACCTAGTCAAATGCCACGGTGTTAGTGACGGTAAGCCTATGCTCGCCTTTCACAAGCTGCCTGGCAGGAAGGCAGATGGTCTATTCTGCAAAGGAACCCGTACCAACACGGAGGGGGAGTTTTCTTAGGTCATAGCTTTTTCCTTTTCTTAATTTTCCGATTCTCAAATTTTCAATTTGTAAGAGTTCCGAAAATTCCTCCTTTAAAAGTATTAATAACCGACTTCGAAACAAGAACGCTGTGTTCGAATCCGACATGTTTAATGAATGTAAATCAATATCTTCGGTGTTTGTGATCAAATTTAAAAATTATATGAAAACTCGTATTTCCGAGGTGATCCAATTTCCATCAAGTTTACATTCAATAATGCGATCCTAGATAATTAAGGAAATTATCAAATTTCCTGTAATAATTGAATAAACAACGAAGTCAAAATCGTTTTTTTGCTTTACTGCGCAATTAAAATAAAATCTGAAATTTACGTAAAAGTTCCTTTTTAAAAACGTATGTAAACTGAGTTAAATCCAGGGTAATACTAATTTGATTTTGCTTCTAGGAGGAGTGTGCAACTTGTGCCATCAATCAGCTGGTATGAATATTTAACACCATTCCCCACGTCCTAAATGTTTTACATTCGCACGATCAACCATAATTGCGAACAATTTTCTTAAAATGCTAAGTTGGCATTTATTTCAAAACATTTGCATTTATCTTCACGCACTAGCTCATTTAGATTCTAAATATATTAAAATACAGACGAATTGCTTATTTTTATGCAACAGTATTAGCAAAACTAGTTGTAGTTTTCGCCATAAGATTGTATCAATAATTTCAGAACTATTCAAAGCTAGATATCTAAGCTTATATTATACTTGTATATATGAAATGCTAGTATCAAATTCTAGACGAAGTAGTTGATTTAACACATTAAATAAATTATTGTTTGTATTAGTAGCCAAACTGAAGCACTAGTAAATAATGACCATAACCTGCTATTCTGACCATAAGAGCTGAAAACCTCCAACATCTTGCTCGGATTGGGAGTACGGCGTTTTCCTATTTCTACCTAGTTAGGGCTGGTGTCTTTGTTTATTTGGAACTCATTTACGTAAGGTCCCAATATTGTTATGAAGAATGTATTAGCAAAAACATAATAAAACAATTCACTGATCATATATTTATACTTCAATATAATATTATCAAATAATAATATTATCAGTATGCTACGTTACTATTATTGTAATGTTCTTGCGAATGTTGATCATTTAGGACATGTTTTGTTCAGCGATACACTATTTATTATAGTCTGAGCACGTTTCGAAAGGTAATGCAATATCAAGCTGATTGAATTTTAACACAAATTTTCCACAAATGTATAATTTTCGATAACATTCACCATCACGAAAATGTGCTTTTTTTGCAATACGTTTAAACTTTATGGTTAACCACGCGTTCACACATGTGAAGCAATTCTTGCGATTTTTTAATGCTTTTATGTTAGGTATTAAAGAACAAGTCAAACAGGGATATCTTTTTTAATATTCTGATAAAAAGTCTAACGATCAAGAAAAAACTGATGGTTTTTTGCTAGAGTGAGGCATGCATTAATATGTGCATTTTTATGGCTATTGTCATTTCTTTAATGTTCTTTACCTATGTCAAAAATCTGTAAACAAACATAAGAACGTCTTTCTCTTTAAAAAATCAGTCAGTTATTTAACCGGACGTTAGATGTTTTACCTGGTTATTGAAAAGTTGGGTATTAATGGTTATAAAAAAATGTCTTGAAATAAACGGGTTTATTCAGCAAAACAAGAAAAATGCGCATGCTATATCCTACACATGTGTACAACGCAGTTACATAAACTAATGACAATGTTTAAAAAAAGGAATTAAGTACTTTCTATTTTATTTCAAAAAAGAGACTAAAAATAAAATTGTTAATTTAGTACAAAATATAATGATGTTTATGTTGATTTTATTTGTTTTGAGTTTCTGCTATTTTATGTTATCATAAATTTAGGACTTATTTTTTTAATTACAAGAATATGAAACCAGGCAACTTGCAAAGCTTTTAAATTTTTTAAAGCACAAGGCAAACACCTAATTTATTTTAATTAAATTAATTTACCAGCACTATTTCCATAAGGTAATTTTGTAATAAATTGATGCAAAACTAAATTGACATTCTTTATTTTTATACTATTTGACACGTTCCCTGCGACATCATTTTAAAAAAATGTTTAGCAGGTGCTTTAGAAATCTAAAAGATCTCGAAACTAATTTATTAATTTTCTTGGTGCGTTAGAGACCTAATCAGTCTCCTAAAAGTACACTGGTGAAAATAATTTATATCTTCGAAAAAAAAACAATGCTATACCTACACTTAAAATTTTCGTGGTTCAATGATAGTCTATTGTTCTATATTTTGCTAGATTCGCATGCAGTTCGCATGCAAAAATTAGATATCGATTGTATCTCGTGCCGCAAGCAGAGATAGATCAATATGTGAAATGACTAGTGAGGGGAAAAATGAAATGTTATTTGTACATAGAAAACAAAATAAGAAATAGTTATTATAAATTATGGAAAATGTTTGTCATTAAAGCATGGTACATCGATTTTTCGATTGTATGCAAATTGTTATTATTTTTTTTTACTTTTTAAGAAGTTTCAGAGCTGTTTATAGTGGGTCGTTATTTTACACTCGCTCAACGGCTTTCATTTGTTTCCAAGTTGAAAAACATGATCACGAAACATCTTCCTTCAGTTAAGAAATCTGTGCTGATAATTTGAAAGTAACTCCTTGTTTATCAACAACAATCAACACAGTTTAAAATATAAACTCGTAGAAATATTTACGCGAGTGTTATTAAAGTTAAAATATTTGGTATTAATCAAGAATTTCTCTATTTACCCTAAGTTATTTTTAACCCCGCTTTAGGAGTTTGACGTCAAAAATCTGTGTACATTGTTCGTTGTAGGTTCCTTAATTACCGCTATCGCAAACTAAATCTTTCTCACACAAAATTGCAAAAAGTATGTTAAGTGATGATTTCGGTAAGTGACGTTTTATTTCAAGTTAAAAAAAGGAAAAAAGTAAGTAAGTCCAAAAGTATTTTTTAATATTATTGCTATAAAATACACTGAAATTAATAAATTGAAGATTTTAATTCCAAGTGAAACTTACAAACCCTTAAATCTAGTACGGCTTCTAGTTTTTGTAATTTTTTTTTTGTGATTCTTGTGATCTATTCGACTATATAAACAAACGCTTAAATTAATTTTGCAACACTAGACATGTCTCGGGTATTTCTTACATTTTCGTTTTTAGATTTTCCATTTTTTCATTAGAATGTTTTTCCTAGTTTCCTCGCCCTCAAACGCAATAAAAGTCCTGTGTCTTGTCACCTGTAACCGTTCCCGTAACCGATATGGCTGAAGATTAATGGGCTGGCTAAAAAAGTAGTATATAGATACACTACCTATTTATAACTCAAGAACGGCTAAACCGGTTGAACATGATAGTTTTTTTTATTTTGAACATAATAAACGTGCGGAGTCTAATGTGCAACCAAGGAATAACTTATTTTAGATGATTCCTATATTTTTTTAAATTACTTAAAAAACAAGAATATGTATGTTTCATATCTTCATACTAAGTCCCTTACGTGGTAGGCAGAGAGTATCGAGTGCCAGACCTCACGATCGTGACAAACCTGGTCTTGCTTTCATCACATTCAATACATTTTTCATAAAAATACGCCGATTTCGGAGACTTTGGATACCACCCTCGGATAATATCCGAATAATTTTAATTTGTTCAAATGTTAACATTGGGAAGCTCATAATAAGGAAAGTAGATCATTTTAAAGTAACAATATATTACATTTAGAGTAATGTAGTGATGTTGAGAGAAAAGAGATTTTAAAGTATCTATATGGTTTGGATGCATACAATAAAGTGCTTGTAGACATATAATGGAATAAAACCTTATATCAAAATATTGTTTAACGTAACCTATTAAAATCAATTACTACAAACATAAAGCTATTAATAACTTGTGTTGGAGTGATAAATATCATATAAAGACTTGACACGAAGATACTGGTATCAAAGTTCGCTGCTGAAGAGAAGTTTAATCGGTGCGAAATGTCAATATTCTAAATCTACAAACCCCAACCTCACAAACTTGTACCTGTGTGTGTGTATGTACTTTTATTAAAATAGTAGTTATGAATTTATCTTTTAGAGTAGCAATCACAAAGAAGTTAGAATTTGTAAATTTAGAGATTGTAGAGTTAGAAGTCTTGGTTTGCAGTTAATCTGTTAACTTCTTGTCAGTTGCTTTAAGAACTTCATTCGTCGTCATTCATTTCAATACATTCCCTCGTCATTTAATGAAATGTTTTTGATAGGTTACTTTATTCAGGAAGTCAGTACAACCATTTCACTTTATATATTATTCTGTTTGACCGATTTGCCTTTACGTGATCCAATAAATTTTCTTCATCATTTATAAACCAATACGAGTTTGATATATTGGACCGGATTTTGTTGGCATGGACGTAAATTGGATTTGTTTTCTTGAGCTAAATATCAAACAAAATATAAACAAATTATATAGAACAATGATCTTTGATTACTTTGACGGTGAACTTCTTGATTGTATGAAAATAAATTATTAACCAAAAATCAGTAATTATTGACATGGAAAGAATGATTTTTCTTGTACATGTCTTAATAATCTTATAATTTGTATCATTAAGTTGCTGTTTCATTAAAAAAACAACTTAATATTAATGGATATGCATAATTAAGGATAAACTTACAGTAGTTATTTATATATTTAAACAAGATGTGCCCGCTATTTTGTCCGCGACCTACAAAGTAGCAGTCAACAAAAAAGGTACCTACTTAGTTTTTTCTTAAATGAAATTGGCTCAAGTTACTTCTTATTAGTCATCAGCGACTTGACAATGAAAGCCCCGTCAATATGGTCCAGCCGTTCTACAGATAATTCGGAACTAATAGACACACAAAGCATGTAAAAAAAAAATTGTTACATGTTCCGTAACACTCACGTGCATGCAGGTAAGACTGCTTTTGATATTACAGACACACCAATTTTATTTATATATAATAGAATAAAACTAAAATATATGTATGAGATGTAATGTATATGATGATTTTGAATTATATCACTACTAGTAGTTCGCTGCGGCTTCTCTGCGTAAAATTTTTATCTTTTAGATAAAATAACAGTTACTTACGAAAGATACGCAATTTATGAATTTATATCGACATCATCGCCATTTTACAAATTACAAAACTATGAGTTATTTATAGTACTTTTTATTGAAAGTTTTCAAGTGAATATTAATTATAATATAATATACGTCACCATATGTAAAACATTACACTACTATTATATTACACTTAATATAAAACTATCTTGTTAATTTTATTTTCTGCTATTGGAATGTGTTGTTTTGAAAATTACGGATTATACCATAAGATGACAGCTGTAGATTAGCCAAGGTTGTAGATTTTATTGTCTTTTTTGAATTAATGCAATTACTTTACCTAATTTTGCTGCCATAATACTAGTGCTCACTGTCAGTGGTCGTTGTCGTTTTCTAAATTGGAAAATAACTTACTCGTAGCGTTGCACAATAATTCAAAGAAATTTGTCTTTGTTTTTTATTTTATTTTGTAAAGCATTCACGGTAACAAAACTTTTGTTTTAAAACTAATCAAATTGGTAGAGTCGTTTTTGAATATCATGAAAACGAACATCTATTTAGTTTCAAATGTTTATTAGGGGCTATCGTGCTTAATACTATCGAACATTTATGAGACTCGAATTCCAATCTTTACACTCTGGTATATGTGTGAAGAACAATGAACATATCTATATTTAAAGGTCCTGGTATTTCATGAATTTGTTTTGATATCTATGTATGTACTATGGTATTTTTGACTATTACTCACAACACTTTGATATTAAAAAACAATAAGGTCCTTGCGTCTAAGATAGTCCAATCCTTAAGCCACTTTTTCAGGATTTAATATTTTTTTAAATTTGAAATACTTTAAATGTTACCATGTTCCGTAGGTAGCAATTTGAACTCTTTCAAACTTAAATAAATACAAAATATTGAAAATGGGCCATCTTAAAAACTGGACTACCTATCTTATGAGTATAATATCGTATGAATTCACAGAGATCGCGGAGATGACCCACAAATTTTCGTCAGTCACCTTATACAGAAACCAGACCGTGAGGTATGCTGCAAGAATGCACGCAATCATCGCTTGCCAGATGGAATTTCAACTCTACCCCATGGACATACAGTCCTGTCCTATCTACATAGAAAGCTGTAAGTATTAACGATCTTGACAACATCTTGGAAATATTTTTTTGTTTCACGTGTTCAAAATTGCAAGACGATAATTGATTTAATGAAAGAGCGCAAGGACTTGTTAAAATTAAAGAATTTTGTTGGCATTTTAGCTTTTTTATAACCTCTCTACTAATATTATAAATGCTAATGTACGTTTAATTGTTATAATTTCAATTATCAAACTTTGTACAATAATCTTGGAGGTATTAAAAGTAGCATAGGGTACTTTTTTTAATTATTTGATGCGACCAAAGCCTCAGGTAAAAGCTAGTAAAAAAGTTTTTGGAATACAAATAAGAAGAAAGATTTCCTGAATTTACAAAATTCATATGTCTTATAGACACCTGAAATATCAATTTCACTGAGCATTGCCATTTTAAAGCTCGGATCCTAAACTATTGGAGTAATTTTCCTAGCAACAGTTTCTTTGGAACATATACAGAATTGTAAATACATTTTGCTTTCGAAATAAACCGATGCAAACTTTGTACACATGTTCATGAAACTTTGTACACATAGTTTTGGAGGTATTAAAAGTGGCAGAGGATATTTTAGGATGCGAGTAACGCTGCAGGTAAAATCTAATTATATTATATTTTTAGGAAAACAAACCAGATAAATTTTGTTATGCTTTAGAGGTCATATGGCGTATAGACACCTGAAATATTAACATTCATTGTGAGTTGCCATCTTAAGGCGCAGATCTTAAGTCGTTGGAGTAACTTTCGTGCAATAATTTCTTTGTAGAATATGTTGTTTAGTAATAACATTTTTATTTCGAAATAAACCGCCGCAAAAAGATGCAGTTTTATTTTCATTTTTACGTAATATAACTTTTCTTTTGTAGAAATTCAGCAGGTCCTTTCAGTAATTTACTATGGTAAATTACTTTAAGCTTTAATAAAGTTACGTCTTTTATAAACTCAGTTGAGTTCAAAGTTTCGTTAATTATTCAGAAAGTTAAAATTCATTATAAATCTATGAAGTGAAGGGAAATGGTCGCAAAACTTATATTAAAATTTCTGTGTTATTACATCACAAAATATTTAGATTTGAGGAAATTCAACGAAAACAAATCGCTTGCAACTATATAAAGTGCAAATTCGGCCTCATGTGGAGTACTGTTCTCAACTCTGGGTCAGGGACTCCACAGTACCAGCTCCTTCCATTTAACCGCATTCAACATAGAGCAATTCGAATTGTCAATGACCGGGCAATTACCAATCGGCTTGATTCCTTAGCATTGCGTATAGATGTTGGTACACTCAGTGTTCTCTACCGCATCTATCAAGGGGAATGCTCTGAGGAGTTGTTTGGTTTAATTCCAGCCGCTGATTTCCACCTTCGGACATCGCGTCAGAGTTTAAGGTATCATGCCCGATCGTATGGTAACATCGATGCGTGGCGATCTACAACTGTGCGATTCCGAAGACATTTTTTACCCCGTATAACACCTTTGTGGAATCAGTTACCGAGGGCGGTATTCCCAAACAATATGAAAGGTTGAGTTCGAGAATGGTTTAACTAACAAATACGTGATTTGACACAAATGACATTTTAAACATTGGGAGCATTATTTTCAGTTCTACTAAAGAAAATCACTATAATTATGGCGCTTGTTAAAAGTTTTTTAATTTTTTTAGCGTTAACGTTTTTGGCGATACAATCTTTTTTCATATTAGAACTGAAATAATTGTGATATTTTATGTAGGTTTAATTAATATTCAATATTTTTGGCACTAGCGATCTCGACATCTGTGTCAGTTAAACCGTTTTAAGACTGAATATCTCGAGACATAATGCGATTCTTAATATTTTGAAAAGGGCATTAGATAGATTATTTTTTTCTGAATCCAACGATGCCAATAATTTTTGAAAAATTTTAAAAAAAAAATCAATTAAACCATTCTCGAACTCAAACCCTTTAGTTATGACTTACGGACCTTCAAGAAAAGAGCGTACTCATTCCTTAAAGGTCGGCAAAGCATCTGTGATACTCCTGGTGTTGCGGATGTCCGTGGGCTGAGGTCATCACTTTCCATCAGGTGACCCACTTGCTCGTTTGCCTCCTATTCTATATAAAAAAAGAAAACATTTACCCCCATTTTGTAGAATTATTATTATAAAATCGCTTTTACACTAAAGCTAAATAACTATTTGTTCAATAATTTGATTTTTCAAAGCTTACAAGCGACCCCATAAACTACCTCATTCATCAAGGGATTAACGTAGGGTTTGACGTTGATGATCAACCGCAAATCTCGGGCTCGAATCCCAACGGGAGCAGGCATCACAATTATCTAGTACTTGCTGTCCCGACGAACTTCGTTTCACCCGTTCAGTATGAGAAATAGTAAAGTATTATTTTTCCCATTTTCCCTGTAACTTTCCCGGTTTTTCTTTTCGTAAGAACCTTCTCCTGATCATAAGTAATACAATAATAAAAAGGTTAGCTAAATCGGTCCAGTCGTTCGGAAGTTATGCGCTTACCAACACATTTAGCGATTCATTTTTATATTATAGATATCATCATCTATGTCTGTATTTTGGTTGGGGTGTGTTTGTTAAACTCATTCTAGTATATGTTTTAGTATTTCAAGGTATTAATCGCTGACTGAAGCCCATACACATTCAGATAATTTACTTTGTGGTTAGATTGTTTATTTAGTTCTGCAAGGAATGTTATTATAAATCAATTATAATGGTAATAAATATAATATCCCCCGACAAATTACACAAATTGTATCTAACCCCAAAGTGAGCAAATAATATTTGTTATTTTCGTACTGCAATCAGAAAGTTTATGTACAAATGATATTATTATCTTTTGCTTATTGCACACTTCATTTTCAGTTACGTACAGCAATCAGAAAGTTTATGTACCAATGATAATGATGTCATTTGTTTATTGCATACTTTATTTTTAGTTTCGTACGGCAGTCAGAAAGTTTATGTACTAATGATATTATTATAATTTGTTTATTGAACACACTTTATTTTCAGTTTCGTATAGCAATCAGAAAGTGAGATTTCGTTGGAGTGAAGCTGGAGTGACGATAAACCCTGAGTTGAAATTGTTGCAATATCATATCGGCGAACCTTTGCGGCTTGAAGAAACTAATGGATATATGATTGATAAAGATGGTAAGGAAAAATAACACAGCAGTTACTAACAATTATATTTCGATCTCATTTTTATTTATTTAATTTTTTATTGTACACAATTAATGACAAAAAACATGGACATAAATAAATGGGAATGCAGAAAAGATGGGCTTATCTCTAGGTGTTCAAATTTCTTCCAGCCAAACTGAGAATCTGTGACGAAACATTGAAGGACATCATGCATAATAAAAATATGTAATTCAATGAATATTTTTGTGTTTATATATTCAAGTATAATATATAATATACAAAGTTATATCATGATTCCTTTGCGACATAGGCAAAGAGTATCAGAAGCAAAGTGTCATAATCGCCTGCGTCGACACACAGAGACGCAGTGATAGTGTTTTCTATCAAAGACAATTGGTTCTACCGCGCCATTTTTGTATACGAATCAAGATTTTCCTGTACAAAGTCAAACTACGCATCGACACTAGCTGGAGCGGCATGCGTTGCAGTGTGATATCCGTCTTAGACCAGGATTTTAAGGGTCGGTTGTTACTTTCTTAAGTTTAAGAAAAAAGTGTCTTGACACTCGCATCCCACAAAAAATAGGCAAACCAGGGCATCCGCGGCTAGCCGAAGACACTAAGACCCACGATGTGGTAATTGGCAAGCCTATCGCCAACTGGGCACGCTTCCAATCCCGGGAAACGTTATTTTTGTTAGAAAATTGAAAATACACATTTTCTAGTTCTCGTTGCTCGAGGTTCGAACCCGGGACCTCAAGAACGAGTCCAACATTGGATAGCGGTCCAACAGAGGCATACTGTAACCAATTTCTGTAAAGTTGCATATAGTAAATTATTTTTTGAAAAATAACGTCATAAAGAAGTTTCACTTCTTCACTTTTTACGAGCGTACGCTAGTACACGCACACATTTTTTTTGTGAATAGATAAATAAAAAAACTCGTAATAAATTTCTTTTTTTCATCTTTCATACTGCAAAAGATTGACTTTTTCGTCCTAAAACAGAACTTCTGGAGAATTTAAATTAGTGAGGCTGTTTATACATAGTTTACCATGCCTCTATCTTGAACCTCAACACCACCTTCCACTCTGTGAGTGTGGGTGTGTGTTATTATGATAATCAGTTCTTGAAAATTCCTGTTCCGCCATGACCACCGAGGCGATAACTTCTCGTCCAACTCAGAACACTTGTGTAAAACTAATTTCATAAGTTGTGGGAAATGTTGCAAATTAGTACTTTACAATGATGAACACTTATACAACGAGGTTATACATGTAGCGGCCAAAAAAAGATATGATATCTGCTGCTGCAGAAATCTGCGAACTAAACAATTTGAAGCTAAATCGAGCAGATCTGCAAGAACTATTTGGCACTTGACACCTCTGCCTACCGCTTATGCCTACTTAGCGTGAAATGGACATACATGTACTAACTGGAGTCCCGTACTAGTAGAATAATACTACAATCTTAACAACTACATAGTTTATTTTACTCTCGCCTCTGTGATCTAGTGATACAGTATTAGCGTCGACTACTTAAAGAATCGGGTTCGATTCCCGAGTCAGCCAAACAAAATAAGTTTTTTTTTAATTTTTGAAATATCGTTAAACCCGAAACCCGAATTTTTGTACCTAGTAGGTTTGCCACCTATTACATTATGGGATGAAGTAGTATCTTCGGCTAATTCGTGGTGCTTTGACTGTAACTCTACCTATCTCTTTTTAAATAACGGTGTGAAGATGCTTACTTATTTACATTTTATTGCATAAATAATAATCAGGTGCCCCTCAATTTTAGGTAATTACTCAAGACTGGTGGTATACTTCAGATTTGAGAGACAGATCGGCCATCATCTAATACAAACGTTTGCTCCGTCGTCACTCGTGGTGATGCTCTCATGGTTCAGCTTCTGGTTGGATCTAGATGCTATACCTGGTCGCGTGACTTTACTCGTCACTTGCATGCTGACTCTGGTCACCATGTTCACGGGACTTCGAGCTGATATACCACCTGTGGCGTATGTAAAGGTAAATAACTCTTACGTAAGGATAAGTAAACTGTAGAATCTTTTACGTTTAGTCTTTTACGTTTTACCAAATGGTCATCATTTTACACACTTACTAAACTAGTTTTAAGTTATTACTGTCTTCTTTCAACGAAAGTAACAGAAAGAGACAAAAACACTTTTAGCTGTCAGATTAGTCTGTACGCGACAGAAATTTAGGCTGAATGCACACTATAGTCACGAAAGTTTTAAGAAGAACTGATTTGCGTTACAAAACATACGGAGACGTTCACACTTGGCAGAAAACAAACACACACATTAAACACACACAAAAACTGCACCGACAATCTTTTTTACCCGAAATTTGCAAATTAATAATTCAATTTTTATTAAAGTACAAGTTAACGCTTTCTTCAATTAACTGTCGTAATTATTTTTATTAGTTAGTTAGTTGTGATAATTTTTTACAAATATTTATAAAAATACAATAAACTCACTTCAAGCAGAACTTTAACCTACTTTTAGTATGTAAAAGGCAGAGTTTGGTTTCAAGGTATCTTTATTTTAGCACTAGCCATGTACTTGGAATATTTTTCTACAAATTAAAAAAAAAATTTCGCCAATATTTGAACCTGCACCTTTTCGTCTCAAGCCGACAAATGCGCTAACCATCTAAGCTAATGAGGATTCAAATCCGTGGCGAAACGTTACGTATACGTATTATATGTTAAAACGTTACGTATTATATGTTAAAAAACGTAATTTGTTTTTTTTTTCTTTTATGATATTGGAAGGCAAACAGGCAGACGGATTTCCAGATGGTAAGAAATTCCCGCCGCCTAGAGACACCAACTTTACCACCTATTAGGATGTCACGGTCAGCCTATGCTCGCTTTTACGAGCTGCCTGGCAGGAAGACAGATGATCTATTCTGCAAAGGAGCCGGACCAATTACTGTATTACTGAAAAAACTTTTATTCAACATGTTGTATATAATGACATTTTAGTTTCATTTCTTTCTAAATGTCATTTCTTTTGATCCCCAAATCCTAAAAGTATGTTAAATGTTTGATGTGAATAAACTTTGAGATGTGTTTACATATTCAAAAGGTTAAGGTCCCTTTTTAACTTCCATTAAGCAATGGCAATTATTAACGAACCTAATATTGTTGGAATTATTAATTTTTACAAACATTGTTTAATAATGTTTATGCATTTAAGTTTATATTATTACGGCCTTACAAATAAAAATATTCAATTTTCTTAATACCACGGTTATACTAGGAATAGTTATATTTAAACTCTCTTGCCTCTGTGGCCTAGCGGTTCAGGTGTTGGATTTGATTTCATGAGGTCCAGGATTCGATTTCCGGTTAGGGCAGCAAAAAGGAAACTTGGTTTTTCCAATTTTCGAATAAAAAAATGTTGCTCGAGATTGGGTCAGTGTCCGGTTGGCGATAGGTTTGCCACCTATCACATTGTGGGACTTAGTGTCTTCGGCTAGTCGTGGGTGCCCCGATTGTACCTCAGCCTACCTATAATAGGCATATAGGCGTGAAGATACTTTTTATAGTTATATTTAGAACTAGCTGTCCCCGCGAACTTCGTTCACCCGTTCAGTTTGTACGGGAATATAAACGCAACGTGTGTTTGGGGTTCTACAGAACAACGTCTATGGATAAAACTGAAAAATTAACAATTTTTTTTCTACGTATTTTTTCATGATAAAAAGTACCCCATTTTATGCCCAAGATAATAAGGTATAATTGTACCAAGTTTCATCGAAACCGAACCGTTAGTTTTCACGTATTGCCTGAACATACATACAGACAGACAGACAAATTTTTTAATCACATATTTGGGTTTGGTATCGATCCAGTAACCTGATATTTATTTTTTCAATATCTTCAATGTACAGAATTGACCTATTCTACAGATTTATTATATGTATAGATAAACCATCATGAATCGAGCTAAGACATATTTTCTAACAAATAAATTAAGCGTAACTTTGATACAACTATACCATATTTATTCAAAGCAGCAACGAACGGCAATGTCCCAAATCACAATATTTAAGGGGCCATATACGCTAAAATACGTCAGCAATTTACTGTTTTTTTCATACAAAGCAATCATGGATCTTGCTGACAAAAATATACAAGATTAACATGAAAATGCTTTATAAGACTAGTGTTTCCAAAACACGATTCATTTCACTTTGCTCGATAGAAAAAATCAAAAAGTTAACCCTTTTTTGAAAGCTTTTGCTTTCTGTCTACTTCAATTGTGAAAATATCGACACCAGACTTAACATAAACATAGACAAGTATTATACCTAATAGGTGAGTGTTTCAGTTTTTAAATTTTTTTCTAATTACTTTTATAGTGTCAAAAATAGTGATTTGTCGCTTAAGACGTTTACTTTAGAGCGCCATTGTTCATAGTAATCATGGAACGGGGGAGTATGAGTGACTGACTGAGTATGGGGCCTTAAGATAAACTTATAATGGTTGTCAATTTGTGTCAGTTTGACATTGCAATAACATTTCGATCACTTCTGTGGTCTAGCAATTAGGACTTGAATTCTTGAGATCCCGGTTCAATCCAGGGTCAAACAAACGTTATTTTTCATTATACTTGATTTCATAATGACTAGCAGTTCGTGAACGTAAATTTTGTTTTGACATAATATTATTTGAAATGTTTTCCTGAAGTCACAGTAAAAGTAAGCTAATATTGAGGTAAATTGAAATTTAACAATGTAACTGAGCTTTAGATTTTAATATTGTATAGACGCGTCACAATTGCCTCTTGTAAGGATAACGTGAAATAAAACATTTTCTATTCTATTCTATAGGAGTTCTATTTCACAAACATCACAATATAACTTTAAATAAAAGCTTTGTAACACCGTTTTCAATACGTCCCTATTTTTAACTCTGTTTTTCTCTTCTGGTAGATAGTATTTAACTTGATCATAATAAAATATTTTTAAAATAAACAAAGGCGTATGTTCGGTTCAAACACGATAGAAATGAAACTTCAGTATATCAACAAAAGAATGAGATGAATATTTGGTTCTCTTATTGTCGTTTTTTCCGTTGCACCCGTTTTGAAATTACAACGATTCTAAAGAAGTTTCACTTCAATAAATGATAGTCTTGTGATAAATAAAATTCAGACTAATTTGTGTAAAAATATTTAATAACTTTTTCTGCTCGACCTTTGTGGAATGCAGTTGAATTGTTCCATGACTTTTCGGGTACGAAGCGAAACATACTTTAAGTTTTTGGTAGTGTGTGTATTGTTGGTTCTAATAAAACAGTTTAGTAGTGTTTTTTGTGTGGATCTGGATAAATTTGGGATCTTTGACTCCCGGAACGTCCAATTCATTCGTAACGCAAAGATTTTCGTGTTTTGTCGCGCCATAATACGTATCAATTTTTTGGCGGAAAATTGCAAATTGAATATTTAATTTCGTCGCGAATTATTTCGATTGAAAGCTAACGTAACTTGTTGTTTCTTAGATACATTACATGTTGGTTTTGTAGTGGGTTTGTTAATTTTAGTGTGAAGTATTTATATAATGAAATTTGAGTGTTGATTTACAAAAAATCTGAAAGCAATTTGTTTCTTTCAAATTTTATTTGTTTTTTATTGACTTGAACTTATGTTAAAATAAATTTAAAAGTTACAAATTTATGTACATTTATCTATGATGAATCGCCTTTGTGGTCTTGCGGTCCGACGTTGGACTTGATTTCTTGAGGACCCGGTGGTCGGGCAACAAAAAAAAATAGAAAATTTGTTTTTTTAATTTCCCAATACAAATAACGTTAGCGAGATTGAATATGGGCCTGGTTAGCGATAGGCTTACCACCATTAACATTATACGACTTAGTGTCTACGACTAGTCGTGGTTGCCCAGGCTGTGATTGTGCCTATGATTTCAATAAGTTGTCATCTACGTACATAAAAATTAAGCATTTTCCTCGAATTTCTGGAATTACTTAATAGATCTAGATTTGCTGTAGGTTCCTACAACGTAACAAGGAAACTTGAATCTTTTCCTCCGTAGTGCTAAATAAATTTGCCACTTTTTGCTCCGTCGAACAGAATTTAAGCATACATGCCACGGGCAGTTAAATATTTTCTTGTTCTGTAACTTGGGTGTAATTTACTTTTTATCATAAAAAAGTAAATTACACCCAAGTTATTATTACGTGGTTTTATTACGTGGTTTTATTAAAGTTAAAACTTATTAAAAGGGCCTTATGAGATTTAGAGTTGGTGAGCGGACCTTTTCGAACCGGTCACGTTTCTTCATAACAAAATTTTTTCAAGAAACTTTCTCTGTTGTACCCTACTGAAACCTTAAATCTTTATATTTTTTACGCTTTTATATATATTTAAATAGTAGTATAGGTATAGGTATTTATATTTAAAGAGTCCAAATGTGGTTTTTCAATTGTCTAAACAATGTATCCCGGTGCCCAGTAGGCGATTGGCTTGCCACCTTAGTGTCATTGGCTAGTCATGGGCACGCTGGTTGTACCTCTACTGAATTCTTCTCTTCGAGGATACGGGCATCAAGATACTTTTTTATATAAAACTGTAGAGTTTAACTCATTGCTGTGTATGAGGTTTTAAAAACGAGAATATGAATTTCCTGATATATGATGGTAAGAGATACTAGTCTTTAGACGCTAAAGATTAAAGCGATGTCTTGGAAATCTCAGGCGTAAGCGTAGGTAAGTTTAGCAAGTTTCTGAGACTTGTACTTAAAACTCGAAATCTACTAAATAGCTTGTAAGTTGAGAAAATTCTTAAATCACTATTTATATTGCACTTTCATCTGTGGCACCCTAATTAGCCCAGAATATGCAATTACTTAAATCAACGAAAGCGATTATTTTAAAGACCTGATATTTTAGAAATGGTTGAAAAATATAATTTGAATAAGTTACTGAAACGTTTCAGAGTGTAGAGTATTTTAGTTATTATTGTTTGTTTGCGTGTATACTAGTAGCCCGCCCAGGCTTCGCATGGGTGTAAAATATACACAGTATATCTAAACCTTCCTCTTGAAACACTTTATCTATTACAAAAAACCGCATTATAATCCATTGCGTAGTTTGAAAGATTTAAATATACAAAAGGGACATAGGCGACTTTGTTTAATACTGTATTATGATTACTGATAGCAAAACGACTACTGTAAGAATTGATCGATTTTAATATGTTTCATCAAAATTAGTCGAATAGGGTGTGTATATTAATGTTAATTTGGCAGCCAGTTCCTACGAATACCAAACCATACACGTAGTCTAATAAATTATAACAATAACTCGGAAATTTGCAGGCTCTCGATCTATGGATGGCTGGATGTATGATGTTCGTGTTCGCTGCTCTTGGCGAATTCGTGGTAGTCAAAGTCTTAGACAAACAATACCAGATGAATAAAAGTAAAGCCCAAGAAGCCTTACCTAGGATAATACCAGTGGTAAGATACCCATATACAACAATTCACTCAAGCTTGTAATGAATGCATAAGAAAATATTATAACGTGTGTACGCAAATACAGACTGGCGCTACGAACAGGAATAAATCTACGAACACGAATAAACTTAGGATTCATTTCTGACTAGCTGTTCGCTTACGATTTGACTTGCGTAGGGTAAATACAATTTTCGTCCCCAATAATACCCTTGGGGGTTGATTTTAAAAAACATGTTTGATCTCAGATCTACAGCTGCATGCATACAATATTTTATCAAAATCAGTTCACTACTTTTGCAGTGGAAGAGCAACAGACCTACGCACAGACTTTCATATTTATAATATTAGTATGGATTGAATAACTTGTAGAAAAACAAATTTGTAGGTGGATTTAAAATAAAATTTACGGTCCAAGTCTTACAGTTAAATTACTTTTACAGTATTGCTGTCTATCATTGAACAAAACTTTAAATTGCTGTTATCGGAAGTCCATTTGTATAGATTATTTTCTTTCTTTGAAATCCATTTAAATCCTATTAATATTACAAATGCGAAAGTTTGTATGTATGGATGTATGGATGTATGGATGTATGGATGTTTGTTACTCTTTCACGCAAAAACTAGAAAGCCGATTGCGATGAAATTTGGTATGTAGGTAGCTGAAGACCCAGAATAACATATAGGCTACTTTTTATCCCGGAGTTCCCGCGGGATTGGGACTTACGCGGGTGAAACTGCGGGGCGCAGCTAGTAATACTATAAAAAGAAGCCAGGTGTGGTATTTCGTGATTATTGTCCTTGAGGTGTGATTTGTAAATATACATTATAATATTCATTTAAAGTAACATAGTTTCGAAATTAAATTTTTATGAATAAAATTTATTAAGTCTATAAATTTTACCTTAACAAATATTACCTGTTCTTATAAAAAAAAGAAAAGCGGCGCTATTCAATACAAGCACCTCATTGTACCTACTTAGAAGACACCTTTAACCGAGAAAAGTGTGTAAAAAGTTTATCCATAAATAATGTCGATTTATTGCATTTAACAGAGACTAAACGGTGAGAAGGGGTCATGTGGTACGGTGGCAGCGTGGGAGGGGAGTGGGGTACGATGCCGCAAGGTAGACCTGACATCCCCAACGTCTCCTGCGGCGGCGACCCCCGCCGTGCACCCCGCACCCGGCGGCCCGCCGCACCTTGTAGGCGTCGAACGCAGGCAGAGCATACTACAGGTGAAGAACTGTTCCCATATTGTAAAACATGTTGTTACCCTACTGGGTAGTATACCTATGCAGAAGCGCATCCCAATTGGTACTAGCGACCTATCTTTTTAAAGCTAGAACAGACTTGCACATGTATTTTAATACTTCACCAGTAATATTGACGAGTATGATGTCCATAGGCGTAGCTCTCATCATCAGTGGAGCCGCCTGTTGGTTCACTATCTTAATAAAAAAAATGCTGATCGTCATGCTTACTAGAACAGGATAGTTGGTAAAAGTTTGGATCCAATTTACATAGAGATCTGAAGACAGAGATACTTTCTGATCTTGGACTACTAATTCACGAGCTATGGCATTCAGAACGCCACCAGTTTGACTGAAAAGATTTAATGACAACTTTGTGATGTTTACAGAATATTACACGATACTGATTTCGTTATATATGTCTAAAGTTAAAAGGAAATAGATATTTACAGAAGTTTTATTCTAACTTTTTTAGGGCTGAGTGCACCTTGAATCTCAATATTGCGCCTCATCAAAATCGCGGAATAAACAACATAACAATATGCGAAGGAAAGGAATAAAGATTCAGGAAAAAATGATTGCCGCGTTAGCACCAATATTTCATTAGCCAGCTGATGAGTGAAAAATCACAATGTTATAACATCCCGAATATTACTCCAGTAATAATAACTTTAAAACTTTGTTAAAATAAAGTAGTACCTCCGTAATTATAGGAATTGCCTATATTAAGTCAGCGCTTAAACAAAAAATCGGCATTAAAATCGATCCATTCGTTTAGGAGTTACGATGCCCCTATTTTCCGTCGGGGATTAAAACGATTTGAATTATACCAGGTACTGGATACTGGGTACTGAAATACCGGATATGCGAAAGCAAAATTATTATCGTCTCGCCAAACGCTTCGCCGTTCGCACCGCCGCCGCCCGGTCCTCGTGGCCTAGCCGTAAGTTTACAGCCTTGATGATGCTATATAGGCGAAACCAGTAGGTTATTTACAAAATAATAAATTATAAGTGACACGTAAAACAGTACAAGTGTTTTTTTTATTTCAAAATATAAATAGTTAGAAGTTTTACCAAGCGACAACGATGGAAATTTTCAAATATATAACGTACGTCTATCTATCTAAAATAGGCTAGAACCTTTCTGTAATTTTTGATCCCAAAAACAATGAAATTCTTGAATGATAATAATTAGGCAGGCTTATAACCGTATTTCTCATCGTAGCATTTCAAACACTGAGAACAAATGTATACATAATTTGAAAGTCTAAACGCACATGTTTTACTAAAGAAAATCTCAACAAAATTCACGTTCACGCTACTATATCCTTAAATTTACATAATGGAGATCCACCCTTCACGTAGTAGTTGGTGACGATAACACAAAATATTCAGAAGAATAGCATAATATAAAAACTTTTGCAAATTTTTTCTTGTAGCGGGATTTATTTATGAGGAGCAGTTGTACAAGACATCAATTTTGAAACAAAATTTAGCAGAAATATTTATTTACTAACTTTTACCCGCGGCTTCGCTAATATCATATTGGGGTGACAAAGTTATGTTTTCTTGATGCGTCACACAGAACAGAATACAAAAAAGATACAGAATAAAATCCTTATACACATCATGAACACACAAATCTAATTGAGATAAGAGATAGGGCTACACTAGATTAGTAACCAGGCAGCCATCGCTTTTTTAATAAATAACAAAAATTGTCAGGACCGTGAGGTGTAGCACTAGATACCTCTGCCTATAACGTAAGGGAATTGGCGTGAAGATATGTATGTATGTAACAAAAACATCTTAGTTACAAAACTCTATTAGGTCCATCTCTACCTGTAGATATGTTATTAATATTGGCCGTTAGAAGCCTAGATCTATCACAGGTACAAAAGCGTTAAGAAACGTCTAGCCGTGCAGTCAGTTCGCGCTCGATAGATGGCTCTTAAGTGCACAATGGCATGCTCAAAAGAAAAAGAACTGCTAGATTTTTGCAATACGTTTACAACACGCTGCAACCCGTCCAAGTTTGCACTATCCCTTTTAAATTTATAGTAAACAATAAACACATATTAATTCAGTATAATTTTCAGGTTGCCTGGCTAGACGCAGACACAGGTCAAGAGAGAGTGCTTTGGAGGGAGATAGACAAGCTTTCTAGAGTGGTGTTTCCCGCACTTTTTTTAGTATTTGTCACTATGTACTGGCCAATACTGTTATTAAAAACAAAAGCGTCGTCATAACGACTTTGTTACTATAGAGGTTACATGCCTGAAGCACAACCATCTTTCAATAGAATTTTTTTTATGGTTCTTTAGTAATAGATAATAAAATCGCATTGTGCCTAATATATATATAAAATTACATCTTTAAATAATTTTATTTTAATACTTTTCTCGTGAAAATTTTATTAAATTGATGTTTTTTAGAAATGCGTATTTTACGAATTAACAGAGGAAATATTCATTAAAAGTCCATGGAAGGAAAAGTAAATTTTAGGGGAACAAATGTAGTCTAAAAGAATATATTCCAGCCGTTTGCACCTTTCTGTTATATTTAATCAGGTTTATAAACATAATTTAGCCCATTATTTTACTTAACCCTAGGACGTGCAAGCGACCCTTAACGTATTACCGTAATCTAAAAGTTTCGACTTTAATATTTAAAGTGAGTTTTTGAAATATTCACAAAATGTTATTTTGTCGGTCAAATTGTATGGTTTGCCCGTTTCAGGGAGGTAACCTTAAAATAGGAATGTTTTAATACTACTTCAAATTTTTGTACCATTACGTCCTTAAACAACCTTTGCAGGATATTTTACAAAACTGATACTTAGCAGTTCTGTGGCGTACTTGTTCATTTCGTCCCATAACGTCGATTGTGAAAGCCAGTAGTCATATTAAGCGATCTTAAAAAGTTACTTTTATAATTTACAGTTTGATAAACAGAAATTTGAAAATGACCGATATTCGCTGGTCTCAGAGTTGGTATAAAGTGGGTTTTTGTAGGTACTTTGAATTCGTACAAACTGTAAATCACACGGTTTAGGTGTAATAGCGTTATATCTTTAAATTCTAATTTAGGATTTCATCGACTTCTAATATTTTTTTTAAAAGATACATTATTGAGAAATCATAACCTTGTGAACATTCTTAAGAATTTGATTTTTGTTGCATTTTTTTAGTTGGTTTTCGGGTGTCAATTCTCTTTACCTATTCGAAGTCGACAGACGTTTGTAACAGAGGCTCCTGCTGAAATATATACAGCGTCCATTAATAAAATCTTACTTAAAAATATCTAATATCATTAATAGTGCGATATTTTTTTAACACAATTAACACTAATCGAAGAAGAAATGTATTTAAAATAATTGTATACTACACTTATTTTTATTACTTAATAGAAAATAATATATATCCAAAATGATCGCCTCTGTAGTCTAGCGGTCCAGGTGTTGAACTTGACTTCATGGGGTCCCATATTCGAATCCCGGGTCAGGCAACAAAGAGAAAATGTGGTTTTCTATATTTTCTAATAATAAAAAATGGGGATTGGATGTGTGCCCAGTTGCTACTTATCACAGTGTGGGACTTAGAGACTTTGGCTAGTCGTGGGTGCCCTGGATGTGCCTCTGCCTACCTCTTCGGTTATATGGGCTTAAAGATTTTTAAGTTTATATTCAAAATGGGTTACCTAAAAAATTCTTGGACAGAATATTTTTTTAATTGTTTTTTTATTAAATGATGCAATAGTATGATAATTAAAAAATGTTATGCCAAACTAATGTATAAGACGAATATAATGTGCAGAAGTTGTGTATTATTTATATGTGTTGCTATAGTATATCGATAAAAGTTAATTTCACGGGATCGGACAGTAGAAAAAAATATCAAAATACTCGCAGTTTTATTGCAAAGAAGTCGATATACGCTTGCAATAAAATTCGTAAAAATAAAAAAAAAACATTTAAAAAAAATAAAAATATTCTGTCCAGGATTTTTTAGGCAATCCATTTTAATGAGATTTCTATTATACGAAGATTGTTATAAAATATGTTTATATGCTACGTACTTGTTGTTGAAAAGATCTTTGTGCTTGCTATATTATCCCATGAAAAAGAAAATATGGGTCTTCATTCCGAACAATCTTAAACAACTGTCAAGTTTGACGGATGTGCTAACAAAACTTTCCAATTTATCAAATCGTATCTTAAATTATTATTAATGTACAAAAAGACGTCTGTGGTTTGTGGTCCAATAATCGGCTAATTAGCCTTAAAGTCTCAGGTTCGATTTTGCCTTGGATTAGATCTGTCGTTTGCGATCACTTTACCACCTGCCACATTGTAATACTAAAGTAACTTCGGATAATCTGGGGCCTAGTTCTAACTCTGCCTACCACTTCAGATACAGAGGCACAGAGATATTTTTTTCTCTTAAAAGACAGTTTTAAAGGATATCATACTTGTAGACAGTTTCGGCTTGGGTTTAGGATATGTTGTAAGGTAAATACTAGAAGAGAGCCTAAAAAACAAAGATATGAAATGCCTTTTTTATCGTTAAAGTTTTGATGAACTTTGTACGTGATTTAATGTAAGAAAAGATGTCTCCAAGGGTTATTTATTTAAAATGATATAATCATATTTTTTCAGTTCTTAATAATTACAAGGATATTACGTGTAAGATACATACTTTGACATATACGAGTAGTTGATATAGTATTATATGTATTTGCAGCTTTTTACAAAAAGAAAGCTAAGCTGAAAATAGCGGCTAATATGTAATACTTACATCTTACATTTCTTAAATGCAAAAGTCTGTCTGTTACGCATGACTGGTTTTGATGAATTTTATGAAGACGTTATATAGTTGAACACTCGAATTCAAAAAAGTTTTTGTTTAAATCAAATCTTAAAGGGCTAGATAAACCGTATCTGCTAGGTAATCCGTATCAATAACTGTTCTTTTTTAATACGTCACGTACAAATTTAGCTTCTTTAAATGGTGTTGAAATTTACATTATTTATAAGATTACTAAAGCTTTAAGTAAAAAAATGTTGTAACCAAGTTTGCTGAATAGGCTAGAAAAATATCTAAAACGTGTCGTATTTAAGAGATTATGTAAAATATATCAGAAACAGAATTAAAAAAATATATACAATAGGACTTTTTATTTTAATTACTTCATACTGCGAATCATTATTCAAATTACTTGACGATTAATATTAAAGACGCTGTATAAATTTCAGTAAATATGTTTTGAATAGGAATACTTTTACAAAAATGTGTTAATAAAATAAATTTAGGTCCATTTTCAAGCCTTAGTTTGGTAACCTTGTTCTGTACTAGAATTAGACAGTACTTGATAGATGTACAAATATTGTTATAATTTTGTATTTCAAATAAATTATTAGGCAGCAAATCCTGCCTCATAATTTAACATTTATCTGTCGCCATAATATTAGTGCTTATTGTTCTCATGCTTCAAAAAATGTTATACTTATTTTAAAGTATATTTAACAAACTAAAACAACGAATTTTTTAATTGAGTAAATATAAAAGATAGATTTTTTAGAAATTTTTTTCTTTACAGTCATTATGACGTCACTTTTTACGGGTCAACAATAAAAATATATAGTGACATTATAACAACAACTACTGTAAAAATACTATAGATAATCTAATTTATTCTTTTCTAAGTACAAAAAATGTTTTATTTATTTGAACGTAATTCATATTATTCAAGTTTCTTTAAAGTGTTCAAATGAGGCTATATAGAGGTAATAACCTAAAGCCAAATTGATCATGATTAGGAGCAATAGCCTGAAAAGAGAGAAGGACATTTTCCTTTTTGAATTGAATTTATCCAAAGTTAAACAAGTCTATCTAATATTTACCATCGCTCATTATATTTACTTTACTGTTTTCCTATATTTTACTCAAACGGTTCTTTGTATTTCAAGAATCATTTAAGTAAAGTAAAGAGCAATCTACTAAAGAGCTGCTAAAGATAAGAAATACATTTATTTTAATCACAAAAACTTGTTACAGCCTGGATTTGAACCAGCAAATTTTACATTTACGCCATCAATACTACAATAAATTTTTCCTTTTTATTTCTCTAATCCTTATAAAGCACGGGAAAAGTGATTTTTCCTAGTTTTGGTTTAAATCTTTTTGTGTAGAATATTGAATATTTAAGCATGGCAACTCAAAAAAAGGTGAAAATAGTTTAAATGAGGCATCACTACCAAGACCTTAGTGGAGTGGTCTGCATCAACTTACCTGTGGAGTAACTTAACTATTCCTGTCGATATATTTCTAAAAATATGGATATTCCTGTCGATATATTACAGAGGCGAGTTCTGGGTTGGAGAGTAGGGTAGGTAACATGAGAAATGACAACCTACCAAATAACATGAGAGCGTTCAGTTGCACGGGCCGGAACGGGCCGTATCGCAGCGCATTAATCCGCCGAGATCGCTTGCATATATTTTGTATGGAGCAACGCCCACTGGGCCGGGCCGCATCGGGGCGGATTCGGCGGTTTAGGCGGATCGCTAGGTACCCCGCGCGCATACCCCGATCCGACCCACAGTGACCAAAGAACCTGATATTACTGTTAAGAAAAGAGTACTATAGTATTTTAACGCTAAGGTTTCGTACGAGAACTAATAGAGGCGTCACTTTCCATACTTGAAGATCGTATGACAACTACTAGATGGCGGAACTTTCCATACTTGACGATTTTAACGTCGAGTGTTCTCTCTATTTCGTTGCTCTACTTTGGTACTTAGTAACAAAAAACCGCGCCGCTGCGATGCGGCCCGGCCCGCGTCAGTATGCTTTGCAATGCGATGCGACCCGGCCCGACATGTTACGCACCGTCAGCAGTGGGCGCTATCCTTTACTGTGTCCATCAGGCTAGCTGTGTTGTTCGCTGTTGTTAATGAAAGAATCCAAATTTTAATTTTATATATAGGAATGGATTTAAGAACTCTTAGTGTTATTTTTATATTGTTTATTTATACACGTAAAATTAAATTGTCTAAAAGCAGTTTATTAGTATGACAGTTAAGCGCAGTAAAACTGCAGAAACCGATTCAACCTATTGCATCAGATACCACGTCGCGATTTGACAATTCTGTTTCCGAAAGATAGAAAAATAATGGGGCCCACATAAATATTTTCAATATCCTTCTAGTAGTTTCTGAGCTATACTTAGTAATACGTATTGTTTTCGTTCATGTTGATGTATTTATCAGTGATGAATGAATAAGAGACCTCCTTGGAATCATGACATATATTTTAATAAAAATAATCGTTGAAATCGAAAGCATAGAAATTAGTGAATTATACAGGCAAATGTAGAAATATTACTCCTTGTTTTGAGTCAGACAATCATAAGAGACAATTATTTTAGCGCTTCTTTTTATTTATTCAATTCTTCGACATATTTATATAATGTAAATATAAAATCAAATGCGTCCACCAGAAGGAACTGTGATTGTATTTGTAATATGTAGATATTTATAAAATATGTTTGTCAAAGTGTCGAGCGTTTTTCAAGAAGTGAAAATGTTAAAGCTAGTAAGTAATTAAAATATTCTATTTAATATTCAGATTGAAAAAAACACCAAATAAGCTATTTTTAATTTCGAACTCGAACATTTTATGAAAATTAAAGCGCACATTTTTTTTATTATGCAAAACCAGATAAATGTTCTATTTAACATATTTTTGTTCTTCTGTTTGTATTTAATTACACTCTCTACCCCTTTTATCTCGTTGGTATAGTAATTAAATACGAGATCATGAAATAAAAGTAAATCATTTTTTTAAATGTAGGATAGTATTTTTTTAATGATATTGGAAGGCAAACAATAAGACGGATTTCCTGATGGTAAGAAATTCACGCCGCCTAGAGACACCAAAGGTGATAATGGTGTGTTGCCAACCTGAGGCCGGGATGTTAGGCCTTGAGCAAAAGTAAGTTTACCGGCTACCTTACCCTCCGAACCGGAACACGCCATGACGTTACGGCGGCAGGAATAGGTAAGGCATTGGTACCAATCCGGGCGAGTCGCTGCTAAACTCTACCACCGAGTCAGATGTCACGGTGTTAGTGACGGTGAGCCTTTGTTCGCCTTTTACGAGCTGCCTGGTCTATTCTACAAAGGAGCCCGGACCAATACGGGGGAAATTGTTATGTTATGCAAAACTGCCTCCTATCAAAGCGCTCGCTTTCTTTTATTGCAACTAACATTTTGATATATATTATTGTTTTCTAATTGCAAATGATAAATCTACATGGATAACTATATTTGCAAGAGAAACAAAAACTTGCACTGTGGTTTTAGAAAAATGCAAGTATGTTTTTGTATATTTATTGATTATTAACAAATGATAAAACTATATTTGCAATTGAAACAAAAACCTTCTTGCATTGTGTTTATTAGACAATGAAAGTATGGTATTGTATATTTATTAATAAAATCGTCGAAGCTACAAAGTGTTAAATAAAACATATGTATTAATAACAAAACTTAAAGTATACTTAAAATTAAATAAGTAGGTAATAATGCACAATTCTTGAAGTGCTTTTCATCAGCCGTATGCAATTGTAAGCTTTAAATCATGTGATAGATTAGTTTTGTTATTTAGATAATTAGATGTAAAATATTGTTAAAATAAAATAGCTGTTATGTATTATTTTAATATAAGAAATAGAGAACCGAACAGTTGCTGTGTATTTATTACAGGTGATTAATAAATAAGATATTTTACAGTAAAATTCCTTTTCTTTTTAAATTATCCACTAAGAAATACTTTTTACATGAAACTAGCATTTTCGTCAAACTCCGTACATCCCAACAAGCTATGTGAATATTTTTTTTAAGTTACAAACCTTTTATTAATCATTTTGCTTGCTTTGCTTTTAAGTGGGAAAAAGCATCCAAATACCAAATATCTTCAATATTGATCCAGCACTTTCTTAAATTATAAATGTTGTAATACACATACATATATTTGACCTTCAGGCCAACTCCTTTACGAGGTAGGCAGAGAGTATCTTCTTCTTGCAGACCTGGCAGGATATAGTAAATGTAATAAACCTGACTTTGTTATATACCTATCACCTATTACATGGATGTAGATGGCGACGTACAAATAGATGGATATTATAATAGTAATGATAATAAATGTTTAGCTTAAAGACATCAAACATATTTTCCTTAGGTATATAGGTAGGATAATTAAAAATAAATATTTGATAGGTCGTTAAAAAAAGCATCTTTACGCCTGAATCCTGGAAGAGGTAGGCAGAGGCTTGACCTGGGAATCGAACCCGGGACCTTATGAAATCAAGTTCAACACTGGACCGCTAGACCACAAAGGTGATCACTTTCTTACGTATTTCTTTACTTTACAATAGTAGGGGAGCCTAGGACGATAAATGTCCGTCACTTAAGCGTCTTTTATTGGGATGGACAAATGATGAAGAATTAAAAAGGTCATGTGTGCCTCTATGGCGTAGCGGTCCAGCGTTGGACTTGACTTCTTGAAGCCCGGGTTCGATTCCCGTGACGGGCGACTTAAAAACTAGAAAAAATATTTTTTCAATTTTCTAATAAATATAGCGTTGCCCGGGATTGGATATGTATCCGTTTGGCGATAGGCTTTTCAACTATCAAATTGTGGGACTTAGTGTCTTCGGCTAGTTTTGGGTGCCCTGGTTGTGCCTCTGCCTACCCCTTCGGGGATATGGACGTGAAAAAGCTAAAAAAAAGCCGAAAAGCTATAAGAACACTTTTAGTCACTTGACCTTGACTATAAGTCACTTGATGTTGATTGACTGTACATTTACCTTTTGTGTCTTCGACAGCAAAAGTGTGTAAATGATTTAGGTAGGATTTATGTAAAAAAACCTATTCATGACTGACTTATTTCTGAAAGTTTCTGACTTTTCTTACTACTTTAAAATAAATTGTAAGAGTATTTTATTCCCCGTGTTGGTCCGGGCTCTTTGCAAGAACTAGGGCTTTCTGCCAGACAGCTCGTCAAAGGCGAGCATAGGCTTACCGTAACTAACACTGGAACATTCTACTAGGTGGTAGAGTTTCGCAGCGACTAGCCTGGATTGGTACCACCGCCTTACCTATTTCTGCAGCCGAAACGTCCAAAGCTTGCAGTTGATTTGTACCGGTTCGGAGGGCAAGGTAGCCGGTAAGCTTACTTTTGCTCGAAGCCTATCCCGGCCTCAGGTCGGCAACGCACCATTACCAAGTTTGGGTGTCTCTACGCGGCTTGAATTTCTTACCATCAGGAAATATTTGCTTGTTTGCCTTCCAATGTGATAAAAAGTAAAGATCAGGTGTTATTTGCCAAAATCCATGATGGCAGATGTATGCCTTCATTTTGCTGATTCCATGGAACTGTATTACTAAGAGGATTTCTCGCTAGAACAGTTACAAGGCTTTGCTATTTGTGTAGAGAAATCCTTCAAGTAACACTGTATATGGCAACTAAGACAAGGCTTTTCGTATTTAGTATTATTTTGATGATTTCCCGCAACAATATTTAACTGGCTCCACGAAATTAGCAAAATAAAAGTTTATTCTACGTCATCAAAATATTTAAACATGCTTTCGATAGCATACCATAAATTTAAATTTAATTTGATATGGTCGAGTTTTCAAGCCAAAAAGTTTTGGTCCTGTGGTGGTCCATATCTGCTGGAAAGAATAGACTATCTGCTTACCTGCATAGGCAGCTCGGAAGAAGTGAGCCCTGGCTTACCATTTAGTTATTGTTGGTAAAGTTCTGTGCGACAACTTGTACGGGTAGGAATCCACGGGCACGTCGCCTTATTCCTGTCGGCATAATGACTATCATGATTAGGTCCGGAGGGTAGGGTAGCCTGAAGATTTACACAATGGGACTAACTTGCAGGCCACAGGACAGTGACGTATCTATAACATCTATGGTGAAAATAGATTATAATCTCTTACCATCAGTGGAGCCTGTAATTATTGTTCTCTAAACTTTTATTTAAAAAAATAGATAGTATAAAATATTTAGAAATATTAAATGTTAACCCCGTGTTCGTCCTGGCTCCTTTGCAGAATAGACCATCTGCCTTTCTTGCCAGGCAGCTCGTAAAAGGCGAGCATAGGCTTATCATCACTAATACCGTGACATCTGACTAGGTGGTAGAGTTTCGGAGCGACTCGCCCGGATTGGTACCACCGCCTAACCTATTCCTGCGTCATAACGTCATTCTGGTTCGGAGGGTAAGGTAAACTTACTTTTGCTCGAGGCCTAACATCCTGACCTCAGGTTGGCAACGCACCATCTTTGGTGTCTCTAGGCGGCGTGAATTTCTTACCATCAGGAAATCCGTCTGCTTGTTTGCCTTCTTTTACAATAAAAAAATGTGTAATGAAGGTGTTTAATTATGGTATTAAAGATTTCCCTTATCAGAATCCAATACTCCCGAATGACTCCCCAAAATCTCCCCGTTCCTCTTCTTGGGTTACCCTACTAAAATATTCCTATCTCAGTTCAAATTTATACAAATCGTCTTCTCAACCTTAATTCAATAAATTTGAAAGGAGCGAAAGCGATAAAGCGCTTTTGAATGTGTTATCTTAAGGTACACAAAAGCTGTATATTATTAAGATATTTTAAGTGTAATTATGGGCCCAAAATAATAATAAACAAAATAGTATATTCGTCAAATAATTTATGCAAAAAGGGCTGAGTAAGAGGTAAGATCTACATTTTTCATGGCAATAAAAGGAAAACAATAAGAACGTTTAAATTTTTTCTGCAGTTTAGGAATATTTTGTAATACAAAACAGTCCTAGTTATAGATTATTTCAAGACAATATTTTATTCTAAAGTTAAGTGTATATTAAGCAATATTCTATGTTGAATCTGTGGTACAGGGTATATATTATATACATATAAACAAGTCGTACATTCGCGATATTATGATTTCTTACCACTGTACTTACGTTAAATACAATTTCGTACGCTTCTTTGACTTGAGCTCCCAGGCACGCTATCGACCTGTAAAAGGTTTTCCTTTTTTATCCCTTCGCGGCATCATCTCCTTCCCTATTATGTGTTACATAGTAAAGATATTCAGAAATCTTGCTGAAAAAGCTCTACTTAAGTATTATGCATCAAATAATAACGAAGTTGATTTTAGCTCTTGTCTTCAGTTTTTTTACGTATAAGGCATAAGGCATTTTAATACCAACTCTTTCTTTCAATCCCTCTCTTTCTCGGATCTCAGTGTTACGAATTATTCTTATTAAATCAATGTTACCTACTTTATTACCCTTTTTTTATATGTTATAGGAAGGCAAACAAGCAGACGTATTTCCTGATGGTATGAAATTCACGCCGCCTAGAGACACCAAAGATGGTAATGGTGCGTTGCCAACCTGAGGACAGGATTTTAGGCCTCGAGCAAAAGTAAGTTTACCGGCTACCTTACCCTCCGAACCGGAACACGTCATGACGTTATGGCAGCAGGAATAGGTAAGGCGGTGGTACCAATACAGGTGAGTCGCTGCTAAACTCCACCACCTAGTAGGAAAATATCACCCATATAGGAAAAGCAGAAAAATTATTACAATTCATAATATTAAAGCTGATTTTTTTTACAAATTACTTATTCAGAATCAGCGTTTATGTTTAGTCTTTGTCGATGGAAATTAAAGTTATCTTTTTAATATTAAAACTCACATCAAAAGCTTTGTCCTGGTAAGAAGTAACAAAGTTTTAATGAGTTCACAGGACGCTTTGAGCACACAAAATATTTGTGCATTTTCTCTTAAGTTTTATTACAGGTACGTGAAGTTTGTTCTAAGCTGGACTTTCAGACATGAAATATTTGCACTTAAAATTACACAAGTTTTTGTATAAATTGTAAAAATAACATTTAATGTTGGCTCTATGGTCTAGCCGATAAAGTATAGGACTTCACTTTGATTCGATTCGATTCCCTGGTGGAGCAACGAAAATATAATTTGCTGAAAAACTGCAAAAAACTGATTTTAAATTTGGAACATATGTGGTTTTCTCATTAATGAATATAGACTTGGACCAAATTATAATGGGACCACCGCGGGACTTTCAATAAAAAACAATTTTGAAGATCCGTCCACAAACACCGGAGTAATCGCGAAATATACATACCAAAAAAAACATACAGGTCGAATTGAGACCTCCTCCATTTTTTAGTCGTATGAAAATGTGGTTTTTCAAATTTTCTAATAAAGAAAAAAAATCTTGCTCGGAAATAGTTAAGTTCACGGTTGGCGGTAGGATGTCCACATAATATCGTGGTACTTACTGGCTTCGGCTAGTCGTGGATGCCCTGGTTGTTCTTCGGCCTATCTCTTCGGGGATATGGGAGTAAAATTACATTTTTTATATAAAAAAAATGCTGCGAAAAAGTATACAACCTTCTCGGCAGTTTGCCACTGCAAAACGGCTGCGAGTTCTTCGCAGTAATGAGACGGAGGATAAAAATGAGCTTAATGTTGAGACGGAATATAATGAAAGACGTTCTTTCTCCTGAAACTATCTTATGAATTTTAATTCTGATCTACCCCACACCTAGAGTGACCGCTCATGCCACTCCACCCCTAAAGGGTCCCATTCTTTTAATGTGAAGTTACCATTGCTGGTATTAATTTGGCCTGAATCCTCAAAATTTTGTTTCTAGAATTTCTGAATGAATGTGTCTAAAAAAGTACATTCCCGAAGAGTTAGGCAGAGGTTATATGTGGCAGTTATGACTTTCCTACAAGCACGAAAGAGATTTTTTTTCTTTTTGATGATGATACCAAGTTAATAATAAAAAAGTATCTTCACCCATGTTCTTCTCCTGGTCCTAAGCTATCTGTCCATCAATTTTCAGCCTGATCGGTTGAACTATCTTTCTTTTATTTATTTATATATATTATACCTTTCTTTTATTTTTCATATTTGTTTTTATTGTTTTTAAAATGTATTCTGCTACTCGGGGCGGAGACAAATCTAACGAATAAAAAAAATGAAAATTGGTCCAGCAAATCTCGAGTTATAAGTGCTATAACAAGCCCGACTTTGATATATATATAGATGATAAAAAAATCTTTTAAAGGTAAATATTAGATAGGAATACCAATGTTGTTGTCCAAGAAGTTGATTCGACCAATTTTTTAGGTACGTTAGTTGATAAAACTGAAACTGGAAGGCACATGTGGAGCAAATTTGTACTAAGTTGGCCGTTTTATATTTGCTTTACACCAAATCTGACAAGGAAACTCAGCGTTATTATGGATATGTTTTACAGTACTTTCATATTGTTGTTTAATAACATAGAGCAACTACCCACAGATAAAAAGAGATTTCATTATTCAAAAAAGTGTATTAGATCCATGTATTATATCCATAAAATGCAATTTCATCATCAATCAAATTTCAAAGTTGCAAACAATATTTTATAAGTTTAAAAATATTAACTTTGCCTTGCATGTACATTAAATTAGTCTATGTTTGTAAAAGAAAACCCTACATATTTTCTCACAAACGCACATTAGGTAGGCACTAGGGTTTCTTTTTCTTTCTTTAAGTTTTGACTTTCACGTTAGTATTTTGTCATTCGTCAAACAGAAATTTGCATCAAATTTTATATCAATTGTAATTAGTCATCAGTCAAAAATCGTCAGTAAGTCATGTCAGGCTCTTGGGTAATGCGGCGGCCTCATTACACAAGCTCATGTAAGGAGATTTGGCGGCAACGAGGAAATACACGATACGCCAATTTCTTCATGATTATTTCATTTGTGCGCTTTTACTGAACAAAATTATACAAAATGTCACCAAAATTGTCTAATTTCACTCAATATCAATACGAAATTCAAAAATAATGAAAAAGCTTTGACCATCTTTTCTCTCGATGGCGTCAAAACTCAGGCACAAGGGTTAGAAATGCTGGAAAATATTTGTGCCTGAATGTAGATTAGACATGGCTAAAAAAAGCGTACATTATATGTATAGAATAATATTCAATAAGCTTCCCACTCAGATAAAAATATTACCAGGTAATACATTTAAAGCAACTTTGAACAGATGGCTTGTAAATAGATGTTTTTTTTCTTTATATGCGTCTAAACAAAAAGATTTATATAATTATATAGTTGTACATATAATAATTATTATAAAATGCAACAAATGTGAAACCATTTTTATTGAAATTAATATAGATGATATAATTTAATAAATAGGGACAATAAAAAATGTTGGGATAAAATTATATGAAGATAAGATGATAATGAAATGGTACAATAAAAATTTTAATGATAGCTATAAAATGAAATTATTGCTTGTTGAAGTTTACATAATGAAATTTAATATTTATGTTTAAAATTAATGAAATTTTGCACACCATACTTAGTAGAATATGTTAGGATTTGAAATACATTTTTTTTATATTATAGTAAGGCAAACAAGCAGACGGATTTCCTGATGGTAAGAAATTCACGCCGCCTAGAGACACCAACCTGAGGTCAGGATGTTAGGCCTCGAGCAAAAGTAAGTTGACCGGCTACCTACCCTCCGAACCGGAACACGTCATGACGTTATGGCGGCAGGAATAGGTAAGATGGTGGTACCAATCCTGGCGAGTCGCTGCCAGACTCTACCACCTAGTCAGATGTCACAATGTGAGTGATGATAAGCCTATGCTCGCCTTTTACGAGCTGCCTGGCAAGAAAGGCAGATGGTCTATTCTGCAAAGGAGCCCGGACCAACACAGGTAAGAACTCTGTAACAATGTCAAAATTTGTAGCACTCACATTCTAATGCAAATAAAATACGAATATTTTAATTTGATTTGATTTGGTTTTAGGCACAACTAGAGCACTCAAGTTTAACACAAAATATGTTTAGCAAGTCCCCAATTTCGTAGGTGGAAGGCTATAGCTAAATGGGCACATATCCAATCCCGAGCAAGTGGCAACATTATTTTTAGTAGAAAATTGAAACTACACATTTTCTATTTCTTTATTTTTTCCAAGACCCGGGGATCGAATCCAGAGCCTCAAGAAGTCATATCTAAACGCAATTTCTTAAGGTTCTGGTTACGATCCCTAGGTTGAGGAAAAAAAAGGACGCTGGACGGTTAGACCACAGAGACGATGTGTATTTCTAAATTTTCAAAAAATCTTTTGTTAGAGGTTTCTATAACTATGAATGCAATTAAATTTTATAGAATTTGCGGAAGTGCGGATAAAACTATAGAGACAATAACGTATTCCTACTATTTACCTGTGTTGAAATCGGAAAAGAGAAAGTCTATGTTCCATTTTCACACCCCAAATACTGAACTGGTATTGATAATAAAAATAAAGATTAAACTTTGGTGAGGCCGAATATTAAATAACTAGACTACGCGGGCACAGTGACAACTAGTTAGGGATAAATAAATTCGATCCAAATATAAACACATGTCCATCGTCCACATTTGTAATAGACTAGCTGCCCACCCTCGCTTCGCTTCGGTTATCCATGAATAAAAATCTTACTAATATTATAAATACGTAAGTTTGGCGCGCATGTCTTTGCTACGCTTCAACGATATTTAATTTTGCGCCCGGAAATTTTAACTTTTTGATCTCATTAGTTGTTAATTTTTTTCTGAGGCAATATTGATCTAAATTACACGCATAACGTATCTAACAGATTTATTTGATTAAGGGTTAATACTGCATTTTTAAAGATATTTTCTGAAGTAACCATTCATTTTACAGTTTTAAGTAAAGGCAAAAAACGGTTATTGTGGGTTATTCTTTAAAGATAGACATATACCACCGTTTACTTTTTTGAGATCTATCGAAGAGGAAAAATCCCACCATACATTGCTTTGTTAAAACTCAAAAGGTTTTGGCAGCTGTTTCGAGGATAGCTCTTTTGCTTGGCTTATTTTTTGCTGACTAACTAATATCGTTGGTTTGTACAAAACATAAACTTACTATACACTAAAACCTTCCTCAAAAATTGTTATATCTATTGTTAAAACCGAATGGAAATCCGTTCAGTACCTTTCGAGTAAATCGCGAACAGATAGACAGACGCGGCGGGGGACTTTGTTTCATAATACAAGTATGTATTGATTTTCTTACGATTTCAAAAAATACATCCCTTATCATAATTCACAAAAATATGTGCTATTATGAATATACTTATAATGTTTTGTAATTCGCTGCCAATCTTTAACATTTTATTCTTTTTATCCATTTTGATACAACCGTTTAATACCTGACAATGTCGTTTCGTGTTACAAATAAAAATACTCACAGCTCTTTGAACTACATCGTCGTTCCTAGATCAACCGTGAAATATGTAATAAGTGTCCTATAAATCATTGTGAGGTATCTCACAACACGTTTTATTACTTAGGCACTTTATTTTCTAGTTTGCAATTTTTTTGCCTTTTTGCAGTTTTATTTTAAACCTCTTTTTCGTAACTCGTAAACGTAAATCAACTTTATAACTACAAATCATTAAAATCTTGTAATTTAATAAATCAGCTAAACTGTTATCTTAAATTGTATCGATTTTGCACAACCCACAATTTAATTTTAAATGGATGGCGTTTTCTTAAATTTTGCTTTTATTACTATTAAATGTGAAACATAAGTTTTTGCAATAAAATAAGGATAAAAGGTTTTTTTTTTCCGAAATTAAATGACGTAAATAACGAAACCAATCTTTATGTAAAACTTCTCTGAAGCGGCTGTTTTTAGATTACCATGCACAATCTTGCTATCAATGTTGATTAAAGTCTCTAAACAAAGAATTTACAGTCTCCATTTTTGTGAATTGTAATAATGTTTGATTTTAATTTGTTTCAAATAAAGGTTTTTGTTTTGTTATTCTTTTGTAGAGTAATTTCTTCAGTTGCTGCTTTATTATTAAAGAGTAAATTTTTGATTTGTAAAGGCCCAACCTTTACATTATTTCTAAGAATGTTACAAATATGTCTGTATAAATTAGGTAAATCAACGATAAATCTTTGTCACTAAGTTAGAATTATGTATAATGTAGTGTACAAAGTTGGTATAAATATACTTTCTTTGTATATTGTTTGTGGTGTAGCGGTCCAGGTGTTTTACTTGACTGCATGAGGTTCCGGGTTCGATTTTCAGGTCGGGCAACAAAAAGAAAATTCGGATTTTCCAATTTTCTAATAAAAAAAACGTTGCTCGGGATTGGATATGTGCCCGTTTGACAATAGGGTTGCCACCTATCGCATTGTGGGACTTAGTGCCTTCGGTTAGTTGGGTGCCCTGGTTCTGCCTCTGCCTACCAATTCGAGGATATGGGCGTAAAGATACTTTTTTACATCGATCTTAATATTCTATTTTAACAATACTAAATCAGCCGTCAGTTTGTTTGTTTTCTTTTAAATATAATCCTCTACTAAAAATAATCAACGTAACAATAAAATATGTCATAAATTATATATGGCATTCCTAACATACTTTTTGACTGGCTTTGAAAAAGTAGAAAATTATATTTTCGACTTCAACATATCGATCGATTCACTCGATTATCGATTTATCAGTCATTTCCGAACCGTTATTCTATTGAAAGATCGTACTTCCGATGTTATTATCATAAAGTCAGGATCTGGTCATCAAATCTTGAACAGATCGAGAATAATACAATTTTTTATAGGTACATAACAACGTAGTCATTGAAATTAAAATCACTTTTAAGCAGTTTTACTGCCCTTTAATCATTTGAAATCCTTAAGGGCTCATTCCCTTAAACCCATCATTCCCTTACACCCATTTTTTTATAGCTTTTATTACGTTGATCTATACAAAGATTCTTGTAAAGCGTCTATATAATTTTAAAAACTAAAACCGGATCGGAACGCGGCCACTCACTGAGAAGATTCGGCGAAAGAAATTCAGCGGGCTTGTCTTTTTTCTTATAAATATAATTTACAAAAGTTTATTACATTTACAAATAATTTGCAGAGGTTGGTATGAGAGATTGGTATTTTAATTTAAGAAATAAATATCACGTCTATTTTTGTAATGTAAACGCCATGTATATAGAACTATACGTTTCACATGCATCTCGTTTATTAATGAATCTTTAGTACAATACCTGGCACATAAGTTGGCAAGAGTCGTTAGATGCGCAGAAGCAATTATTTAGGTCTCTTTGGTGGCAGTGTTACCAACCCTACTGTTTTTAACAGTAGATTTACTGTTTCTAACGTGACAACACTATTTTCTGTTTTAATACGATTTTCTACTGTTTTTTTTTATGCCAGTGTTGTTATTAACAGTTATTAATACAAATCAAAGGCATTTTACATACAAAATCCGAAATAGACGAATGTTACGCATTTGATGTTACTGAAAATCATATGAAAAATTTTAAGACCTTTTCTTTTGTACGATTTTAACAAAAAACAATGAAACAGAAAATTTTTACGATAGAGTAGTACGCGACAATGAACAATGTCTGTAATTTTGATCACCTATTTTTAATGAATAATATAATTGTGTTGTTTTTTTTTCAATATTTAACTTTATAAAAAAATGTGTTAATTCAAGAAGTACTACTGACAGTGCTGCAGTAGTTACATTAACTATACATCTATATAACTAATTCTATGTCCCAATTGAAAGGTTTTTGAGATATGTAGTAGATTTAATGTTTTGAAAATGTAATTTTACTGTTTTCTACTGCTTTTTAAGATTGATCTGCTGCTTTTCTATTCACTGGGGTTGGCAACACTGTTTAGTGGCCAAGCGGGACGCGGGGCATGACGTGGCACCGTTCCGAGCGCGCGGTTGGTGCCACCCTGCCTTCCGCACCGTGGGGGTTAGAATGTGCACTTTCGTCTCGGCGCGATCGCGTCGTTTCGCTTGGACGATGCGTTTCGTTTCAAAACGTTATCGTTTTTTATAAAGCTAGAACAATCATAACTTGAAGCGATATCGTGTAAACGAAGAGTAATGACCGAATTTGTATGAAAAAACAAAATTTTGTCTATGACGACACGACTTAAAACACGTCAATATCAAATTTGTTATTTGTCAATTGTCAGACGTCTAACGTCTATCGCCGACGTCACGTTTTGTTTGGCACGAACGTTCTACGCTTTTTGAGTTTGACATTTATAAGCGGCCCGAAACGAACGTTCGTTTCAAGACGACGGTGGTTCATTCTAACCCGCCGTGTCTCGTGTCCCGATCGCTCCCGAATACACTTGCGTGCACGAATGTTGTACCTACCCTTTGTTGTTGTTAAGTTTTTTATTTTGTTTTTAGTTTTTTGTTGAGTTATCGTTATTATAAATTCAGTTTTTGTTACGTTGCTTATAATTGACGATCAAAAAAGCCGATACAAAAAAATATTGGAAAATCTAACATTATATTGCTGAGGATAGTGTTCCTTGCATTTATTTTATAAATTTTTGCTTTGCTATTATTGCATATTTGCAATAACTAATGTTTTTTTTAATTTAATAACGCCCAACAAACTTCACGAATTCTTTTCGTGCCTTTAATTTTCTTCTAAATAGACATGATTAATCATAATCATTAATGGCGGTTACCATATAATAATGACCAATAATAAAAGTGATCACTTTTTTGTTTCACTAAGTATACGATGCGCGAACTTACCCTACTACGTCAAAACCTTGCCAAGTTATGTGCCGGATACTGTAGCGAATGTGTGTCAATCAGATTGACAAAATCCATACTAACTAACTTTTACCCGTGATGGTCCGGGCTCCTTTGCAGAATAGACCATATGCCTTAATTAAGATCATAAAAGGTGAGCACAGGCTTACCGTCACATCACACAGTCTTTCTAATTGGTAGAAATTCACTAGCCCGGATGAGCAGTCCGGGCTAGTCGCTGTTCTACCTTAACTTTTCGTGCTGCCATAACGTCAGCGTTTGGTGAGGTAGTAGAGTTTCGGAACGACTCGCCCGGATCGTTATTACCACCTCACCTATTTCTGCCGACATAACGTCAGTGATTGCCGTTCACGTTTCCCGGTTCGGGGGCTAAAGTAGTCGGTGAACTTAATTTTGCTCGTGGCCTAACATCCCGGCTTAATAATGACTGATTTGACCTTTGCTCGCCTCTTACGAGCTGTATGGCAGGTCGTTCTTCTCTGATCAGGGGACCCGGACCGTCACGAAGGAAATATAATTCAATCGTTAAATGTAAAGAGGCGACATTTGGAGGAGTTTTTAAGCGAGAAGAAGCGTTCATAACAATGACACGTATCATTACACTTCAAAGATTTAAATGAGGTATTGTCAGCCTAAAGGAAGTTAAGCCTCTTAACAGTATTTGAATGCTTTTGATGTTTAATTTAATAAATGCTTAACATCCATTGACAAATAAGCTTTTAAATTATCATTCAATTGAGTTTTTCTTGGAACGATTACTAAAATCTGAAAAAAAAAATATTTGTCGAATAAATTTTTCGTTAACAAAGAGCGATGCTCTAACCTAAAGTAAATAAAAATTAAGAGAAACATGTAAAATTAATAAATTAAACTGTATCATGTAACTCGTGTTGATCCAGGTACAACCCCATATTGGTTCAACCCTTATCGTGGCTAAGTACCCTGGGTCAAGGTAGGCCCCAGCGAAACCAATTGGACCAAAAAGGCTGCTTCTCAAAAACCCTTCCTGTTGGATGGGCTTAACATCTTGCCTACTCCGTCATGGTGTTTTGACAGGTATGGGGGTGCCTGTTGCTACTGATACCCCAAAGTGGTGCATGTCGTGTCCATTCCCCACATTAGACGATCTGCCGACCCCGTTGAGTGGGGTTTCACAGAAGGAGATCATGAGATCCAGTGCCGCCGGGGTAGTATGCGAAAGTATATACTTACATAGTATGCAAAAACATTCCAGCAGTCCCAGTACCTATTGAAGGTACCGTATGGGTTTAGTCAGTTAAGAAGTCCGATATAACCTGTCACTTCCCCTGAAAGTGGCGGGTATCTCATGGATACCACTTTTTCTCACGGATTTCAACACGTTACGTATCCCAGTCGCTATAATGACTCTGTTCACTCTGTGACTGTGTTCCTGTCTGGAGTATGGGGAAGACGGTGAACTTATGAAATAGGCCTAACATCCCATCCACAGGACAACGACACACTTATGACATCTACGATGTATATAGATTACGATTATCTATTACTATCAGGAAAGTTGGCATTTGTTCGCTTAGCTCTCACTTAAAAAATATTCTCCTTTGCCTGCTGGTGTAAATTAGTTATTTAAGTAACTACAAAAATTTTCCCCTTGTTGGTCCAGGCTCCTTTACAGAATAGACCATCTGCCTTTCTTGCCAGGCAGCTCGTAAAAGGCGAGCATAAGCTTATTTATCATCACTAACACCGTGACATCTGACTAGGTGGTAGAGCTTCGCAGCGACTCGCCCGGATTGGTACCACCGCCTTACCTATTTCTGTCGCCATAGCGTCATGACGTGTTCCGGTTCGGAGGGTAAGGTAGCCGGTAAACTTACTTTTGCTCGAAGCCTAACATCCTGACCTCAGGTTGGCAACGCACCATTATCATCTTTGGTGTCTCTAGGCGGCGTGAAACGTTTGCCTTCCTATAACATAAAAAAGCAGAATGAGTTTTACCAATTTTCTGATAAAAAGAATGTTGCTCGGGATGAGCCTAGCCCTACTTTTATTTAAGTTTATTTAATGTACAGAATACACTCCTCTATATTATTATTGACGATAAAAGCTATATTATCAAAATGACGTGATTTTGTTCAATTCACTGGATATTGGAGATGGTAAGGAGATTTATTGACCTTTACATTACAAGCCATAAAGCGATCGAGATCTCAAAACCATTTCCATTTTAGTCAGAAAAAGCCTCAGCTTTTGTATTGAGTTTAAAGCAAATTTTCTGGAATCCTTCATTTGAAATGTAGAGAAACATTACCGGGGCTTTAACTTATTATTATACTTTTACTGGGCTTTAATCTGAAGAAAGCATTAAGAAGCCTCTCATTGACCTAATTTTAAAGTAAGAAATTTACAAACATTACAGTAGTATTTATATGAAAAACTACGCTTTTTGTCACGTTCGGTGCTAACGTACCTTACGTATTACTTAAGTCAGTGATAGTGTCTTTTGATAATAATAATAACAAAAACTTTTTATTGTACAACAAAAACATATTAAAAGTGTACAATAAAGAAGTAATTATCCAAATAGTAAATGTATACAAATGAAATGGCAGTTTGTAGGCGCTTTCTTCCAGACAAACAACATATAAAAATAAATAAAATTACATTAAAAAAAGGAATAAAATACATTAATACATCACATAACTAAAAACGAAGTACTTTTTCTAATTATAAAATAAAACGTATTCACACCCATACTCAAGATGAGGTAGGCAGAGGAACAGCCAGGGTACCCAAGACTAGCCGAAGACACAAGTCCCACAATGTGATTGGAGGCAAGACTATCGCCGACCAGGCATATACTCAGTCCCGAGGAACATTTTTTTATTAGGTATAAGAAAATTCGTAAAATCACATTTTCTTTTTGTTTATGGGAACCACCCGGAAATTAAACCAGGAACCTCATAAAGTTAAGTCCAACACTTGGGCCGCTAGACCACACAGAAGATAAAGCATATTAAGTAGTAAATATTTAACTTTTAAAACTTTAGGTCCACCATATAGGTAACATAATCTTTAGAGATGGTATATGGTGGGTATCAGGAACTATACTGATAAAAATAGTTCCTGATACCCAAATTACAACTGCAGAGTTAATGGCTTAAATTCATACAATTTAAAATGAGAGAGAGAGACTGTTCCTTAGAAAAAGTCAGCAATATAATATAATATAATATAATGACACCTGTTCTTCGTTAGAAATATACCTTATCTCCAACAGAACGAGTACTGTAGTTTTATGTTTGGTAATTACAGACCATGATACACACTTCATATTGACTAAAACATCTTTTTCATGATATGAGAAGGCAAACAAGCAGACGGATTTCGTAATGGTAAGAAATTCACGCCGCCTAGTATATAACCAATAGTGTAACGGTGCGTTGCCAATCTGAAACCGGGTTATTAGACCTCGAGCAAATGTAAGTTTACCGGCTACCTTATCCTCCGAACTTAAACACGTCGACAACAAGCGCCAACACTATAGCGGCAGGAATAGATAAGGTGGTGATACAAATTCGGGCGACTCGCTGCGAAACTCCACCAGGTTAGATGTCACGCTATTAGCGACGTTAAGCTTATGCTCGCCTTTCACAAGCTGCCTCGCGTTGGCGGATGGTCTATTCTGTAAAAGAGCACAAACCCACAGGCGGAAAATCTGCACATATATTGTGGTTCAGTACAGACTATGTATACCTATAATCCAAATTTCGTCACGATTATTTTCGTGAAAAAACTACAAACAAGGAATACCCATATTTGTTTTTAAATATGGGTATTCCTTGTTTGTTATTTTTTTGTTTTAGTTTATAATTTTATTGTTTTAGTTGTTACTAAAACAATGTTTAAAGTGCATAAACAACATAGCAGAAAAGTAAAATAATTTAACCTTAATCTTCAAGTTTGAATATTGAGTTTTAATTGACTTCATATACCTAGCCGAGCACAACGAAAAGTTTGCAGAAAAAGATACTTTTGAATATCAAACTTCCTCGTTTTAATATAAAACGTGGAAGTTTAATTTCTGTTAAAGAAAAGTTTAAACATAAAAGAGTACATGCATCAAGATTAAAACAAGCATCCCCTCTTAGAGTTTTGAAGCCAAACACACAAATGGATTTTTTTTATGTTATAGGAAGGCAAACAAGCAGACGGATTTCCTGTTGGTAAGAAAGCCGCCTAGAGACACCAAAGGTGGTAATGGTGCGTTGCCAACCTGAGGTCAGGATGTTAGGCCTCGAGCAAAAGTAAGTTTACCGGCTACCTTACCCTCCGAACCGGAACACGTCGTGACGTTATGGCGGCAGGAATAGGTAAGGCGGTGGTACCAATCCGGGCGAGTCGCTGCCAAACTCTACCACCTAGTATTAGGAGTAGTAGTATTTTCCAAAGCTAAGAAACACATATACACAATAACTGACAGATACCAAATGTGTTATAAGCGCACTGTCTGACTAAAGCTAGTCTTACAACTTATACGAACCAACTTTGCACTCCGTTGGAATGCGACCCCTCTCACGCTGCCCCCCGCGGCGCCCCGCATTCGCCGCAAGCGCTCAGTAGCAATTGCTCGGATCTTTGTCATCGTTAGCAATCTGATCTTTTATCGACATAAAAAGTGAGCGAAAAATTAAAATGACAAATGACGTCACAGCGCGAGATGCAAAGTTAATTTGTACGGGTTGTATGCTTTTTATCATAAGCAGTTGTCATTTTTTAACCGAATTTGAAAAAAAGAGAAGGTTGATTGATGTTAGTTGATTTTTAGGACATTTCTGAATCGATTTCAAACGTTTTTTTTTTTTTATGTGAAAACTTCTTTAGCTGCGTTGCACACTTTTTATGGAATGGTTAAAAACTTCTAAATTCTCATCTGACCACTTGACCTGATCGAAAATACTTAAGACGGATGGAGAGTAAACAGCCGGCGGCTGGAGGAAGTATCCCCCTCTCTTTCTACGGTGCGGCGAAAATAAATGCCCGCATCTGCTGTTTCGTTTAGACGGCGCAGGGTGCTTGCGCGAATTTTCGTGTGGTCATGGTTGGTCATGGTCAAGTTTGTGTACGATAGCGCAATAAATGACTATTGTATTCTACCATACAAATGATAGTACTTACATACTGTTAATTAATGCAATTCATGCAAAATTATTCCCTAACTATTCCAAAATATCAAAAATTCACAAACGTTAATATTTAAGTTTTCACTTCTGCCGACACTCCCAGAGTGCAACTCGTCGTTTTTTTTGTTTGAAAGAGTGGACTATCTAGGTGTCACCAAGTTTGGATCTGATCATAGAATCCCAGGGAAATCGAGGAAATGACAAATTTTTGTGTACGTGGATGATTTAAGTACTTATTGAAGTCGAATTCGATTTTCGGCAGTTTTACTGCAGCTTATTTGAAACTTGGAAACAAAGCAGTGATCGATCTGTAAATACTACAAAAGACTGAATAATTGATGTTAAAAAAAATATGATCGCCTATGTAACGATTACCTAAAATGTACAAGTGTACCTAAAACATTTTTACACCTTGTTTCTGAGTAATAGTGGCTTCACACATGATAAATTCGACGACGACGACTGTATTGTCTATTTGGCTGTACGTTGAATATTTTTGCAAAGCAAATAGCTACACAAATAGCTGTGTATAGAGCAATGTTTGCCTGTTATGTTCTAACTTTTAACGCAAAAATCTAGATTTCTATAATACTAGCACATCGTCGAATGTTTGCATGGGTAGACAAATCAATTTTATTTCTGAAAATAACGTAGCATATTTTTCATCTTGAATAGTATGGCTTCTAGTGGTAAAACATTTTTTATAAATCCAAATAAAAATATTTTATTTGCAAAAAGAGTTTAGTGGTGTGTTTTGTGTGGAGCTGGATATATTTGGAAGTTTTAGCTTCTGGTAAGTCCATTTCATTCATAGCGCACTATTTTTCCTGTTTTGTCTCGCCATAATACGTATACATTTCTTTGCCGGATAATTGCGAAATAAATAATTTTATTTGGATTTTAGTATGGATTTCCGCAAAATAACGCCTTCTTCAGTCCAGGTCCAGTAACTTCGGAGCCTATTTAGCACTAGCACATAAAAAAAATCTTTTTTCAAATCTTTCATCTTAAAATATTAGTGTAGATACGCCACCGTTACAAACGTTTCAGTCGCTTAGAAGTTATGTGAAAAAGATAAGTAAGAAAAGCTAATACTTACTTCTCATGTCCTTTTACCGGTAGGAATAAGATCTTTTGCCTTTATATTATTAACATTATTGTAAAGTAGATTGCGCCTTATACAAAAAAATATTCATCATTCCATGCTACAAAAAGTAAATTTGCTGTAATGAAAATGTAACAATATACTTGCCTTTGCTTGTGTGAGCTTTTCATATTATGTGGCCAGTTATATTTGTCTGTTTGCTTCTTGTTTCCTTTGATGTGCCTTGAATAAGCGACAGACGTTTGGTAAGCCGTTTGTTATTGGCTAGTTCTGCCAAATAGCGCAATAAATTTGAAAAATATACTCTTCAGTCTTCACACATATTAGCTATTTGTTAAATGCTGTAAATACGCAAATACAAACAGCCATGTGTAGAGCCGTTTCCCCCTTGGTCCGGGCTCCTTTGCAGAATAGACCATTTGCCTTCCTGCCAAGTAACTCGAAAGAGGCGAGCATAGGCTTACCGTCACTGACACCGTGACATCTGACTAGGTAGTATAGTTTCGCAGCGACTTGCCCGGATTGGTACCACCGCCTTACCTATTCCTGCCGCACTCTACCTTTACCTTACCCTCAAAACGGAAACACACCACGTGTTCCGGTTTGGAGGGTAAGGTAGGTGGTAAAATGGTTTGGTGTCTCTAGGCGGCGTGAATTTCTTACCATCAAGAAATTCGTCTGCTTGTTTGCCTTCCTATGTCATAAAAAAACCATAACGTTTCTACATTACGTTACATTCATTCATTACGAGACTGAGCTAAAATTTGTAACCCTCGAGCGAATAATATCTACGCGAAAAAAGATTTATTCGGTTTTACAATATTTGGTTGAATGGAATAGTTTTTGTAATAAGTAGCAATTGCTAGTAATGCTGCTGTTCACAAACTTAAACTATTGTAGATGCATGCTATCTTTCTCAAATTATACAAAAACAAAAGAGATGGAACGTTTTAGACATATCAGATTAGTCCGGACATGTCAAATTGTGATGTTTTTAATTAACGTTTTCCGAGTGATACATTAAACGGCTGTAGAATGATGTGTACGGTCTAATTTTACAGCACTAAAAGTATTTTTAGTCTCTTTCTGTTACTTTAATTGAAAGAAGATAGCGATAATTTAAAATTAGTTTAGTGAGTGCGCAACAAAATTACCACCATTTTTTTCTTAATATTTAATTTTGTTACATGAAACTAAACTGTCTCTTGTCAACATGCAAAAAAATATTCGAATTAACATTTTGACTTTGGCTGTTTGTCGAATTGGTCCTTTACGGGTCGCGTGAAAAGTAAATTTTGCACGCGATCCGAATTTTTTGCCGTAAATTTGTGTCTTAACGTATAAACATAAACGTGTACAAACATGTGTATTAAATTTACAGTTTTATAAAAAGTTTCTTATTTTATTTAAACATTTATTCAGCCTTTATTTATCTTTTAATACTACATTTTTGATTTATAAATTCTAAATTTTATCATTTGTATCGAAACCTCAACCGAGCAAAGTAAAGAACAGTAGGATTACTCTTGAACAAAGTTTCTAAAAACAGGCTATGAAAACACAAATTGTTCCCGACCACTGCATTACTCTCATGCAGGACATGTATTTTAAATGGTTGAGTTGCTGAATTATATACTTAACTAGCTTCCGCCCGCGACTCCGTCCGCGCGGATGCCTAAACATACAGACAGACAGACAAAAATTTTTTTTAATCACATATTTGGGTTTGGTATCGATTTGTAACATCCCCTGCTATTTATTTTTTCAGTATTTTCAATGTACAGAATTAACCCTTCTACAGATTTATTATATGTATAGATTAACTTAACTTTTAATTTACCATTGTTTTTTGTTGCCTTGATACTATTTCTTGAATATGAGAACTCTTTCAACGTAGCTCTAAACTCTGGGGTCTTAGATGATGATCATGTGATAAAAGTGTATCTGTTATGTATTTTTTTACCATTTTTTACTAGGTTCTTAATTGTGACAAACATTTAAAATTTGTTTTCTCGAAGTCTTGAGATCCGATCAAAATTCTTACAATACAATCATTAACTTATTGTGTAAGCTTCTCGCCAAATAAATGAAAATTTGTATTTGGTCCTTATGATGTACACTGAGATGCAAAACTTGTTTCAGAATTTTAATTTAAATTATACTGAATTTACTAACGATGTTTTACAATATACAATTCTGCACGGAGACTACGAAGTATCGCGAAGGAGGAGATCCCGAGAATGAGATACTTATTTTGTTTTACACGTTCAATCCTACAGATATATATAATATGTTTGTCTCTTTCTGTGTAACGCCTCAACTTTTCGTGTTAGACTTGATTTTACTCCTCATAAAATTTCTGTACCGGGCCTTATAACTCAAATCGTTTCTTAAGGAGTAAACTCCAAAAAAAAAGTGCAATAGTCGCGTTTACGCATTAGTATATACGTATATTTATAATATGCATGTAATGCACATAAAACCCTTGTGTAACTGAATATTCATTATTTTTAATTATAGGTATTTGTTACTTGTTACATGTCGATAAATTTTTTTAAACATATTTTTAAGTGTTTTCATGCCCATATGTCTAAATAAGCATAAATACCCACGACTAGCCGAACACTAAGTGCCACAATGTGAAAGGTGGCAAGCCAACCGCGCACATATTATTCTACCCCGGGCAACGTTATTTTCATTAGAAAATTGAAAATACACATTTATAATTTATTTTTTGTTACCCGACCCGCGGATCGAACTCGGGACCTTAAGAATTCAAGTCCGACTCCAGATCGCTAGACCACAGAAGCGATGTTGATTAAATTCGTTGTTCAACTTTTTTTTAGTTATCATTGCGGCTGTCCTCGACTAGTTGACCGATTTGCACGTATAAATATTGTGATTTTAGAAAAAAAGTACACTTCCGGACATATAATATTTCGTTATTAGTATTCGCACTAACAAACCTATATAAACTAACTAGCAGACCCGGCCACGCGTTGGTGGCTATTCTGTCTTTAAAGTTCTATCAAACTGTACACTGTGGGCGAATTCTAAAAAAAATGGGTTACCCTCGAAGTTTATCCCGGACAAACAGCGTCATGCTTAATTTATTAAGATTAAGTAATAGATAGCGTCATGTCAGATTACAGCAAAGGCCAATATAAGAGATAGGGCACTTATGGGTATGTTACCAGCAACAATTTCCATTTTTCAATTACTAACAAAAGTATCTAAGCAGCGAAACTCTCGTACGTCCGTTTCGATCTGCTGATAGATAATTGATAATGGCTGTTAGACGATCTCTGCTACACCGAAATTTAGAAACGGTGTCGTAACTCACGATCACAGACAATTATTTTTTGCCGTCCGATAGTGACACGTCAAATTTACCTATTTCCTAAATTATTGCAGTAATAGACAGTTTTAAATCATCATTAAAAAAGTATCTTCACATCCATATCCCCGAAGAGGTAGGCAGAGGTACAACCAAGGCACCCACGACTAGCCGAAGACACTAAGTCCCACAATGTGATAGGTGGCAAACCTATCGCCAACCGGGCACATTTTCAATCCCAACCAACATTTTGTAATTAGAAAATTGGAAAAATCCAATTTTCTTTTTGTTGGCCGACCCGGGATTCGAACCCAGGACCTCATGCAGTCCAATACCCGGACCGCTAGACCACAGAGGCGACAATATATAATCATACAATATATAATAATAATACATATAAAGACGATAACATAAATCATCATTAATATATCAATAATATTAAACATAAACATAGGTAAGTATTGCCTTAAGTAATCTAACTTCCCACTTTAAGCAGACACAATCATGACTAATAATAATGCATTTTTTTCTATAAAGTGTGACTAATGCCTTCGAAAGTATGCCAATACACTTACTATTTCCTCTTGCATCAACCTCGAAACTATAGTACACTCGCCTCGAAAAGTGTCAACGAATCTATATTAATATATTATGTATATTTAGCAGTAATGTACAATTAGTAAAAATGATTAGTCGGAGATTCCTGTACTTTTTTGGATTATAATTCAATACCAAATAAGTTTATATATGAGCTGTTACCCTTTTCGTTGCTTTTATCAAATAGAGATATGGCAACTCTACAGCAACTATTGAATAATTTAGATTGCTATAATATTTCACAGGTGTAGACAATCAGACTAGGTGATAGAATCCTGTAACATTTTCACTCTTGTTGACACAATATTATCGACCTAACTTACGATGTTTTAGTTTATAGAGTTATAGTATGTTTCAAACCGAAAAAATGGACTTTGACTTTTGAGTACGAAACAGTAGCCCTGTTTCGCACTCAAAAGTCAAAGTCTACATTCCTAAATCGCCTTAAAAATAAAAAAAAAAAATTTTTATACTTAACCGCCGCATTAATAAATATAGTCTAAAGTACTCCATAAGCCAATATAGTATTATAGCCTTTATTACAATGTGATACTAACTATAATAAAAACTTAACCTCACGTCTTAAACTTAGTCTTTGTTTATTAATAAAATGGTTAAGGTAAATATCTAAATATTATTTAATATAAATGAACGAAATAAAATGACTCATTAATTACGAAACCTGGACAAATTTTGGACAAACAAACATAAATTAGGCAGGGAAGGTGTTTATATATACATATCAGCTAAAGAACTCTGAATCTTATCCTGCATCACAGCTTATGTGGTGACAAAAACAGATTTGACACGTCTGTATGTCCGCAACGCTTACCTCGCCTTTTAATGCATAAATTTTAACCTAATAGTAATAATTGTCTGATAAAGTACTCCTTTTGTTACGTTCGATACTAACGTATCATAAAAGCTCAATCATTTGTTTTATTTACATTTAGAAAATATTTTACATAAATATACTACAACTTCATCATAAACATCTACTTATAATTTGCCTTCCACTTTCATTATAGACAAAAAGAACTTTTGGAAGAGTCGGAACATCTGATAGATATGATAAGGTTATATCTATTAGGTGTTGAACTAACGAACCTTAGAATATTTTTTTAAGTTCTAAAATACGTAGTTAATAACTAAATAGAAATAACTACATCAGTTCCTTAATCTGAGTATGCTTTCGAGTAAAAATAAAATTTTATGTTTGACAATGTGTATTCCTTTGTTACTAAAAATCAGTTTTTTTTATTTTAACGTAAAAATAGTTAAAGCATTTTGTTCTTACTTGTACCTAAATAATTACGTAACAATTTACCAGAACGAAAGTTCGAGTGATAATAATTATAAAGTGGCGCTAATATTTTTATGTAAGAGTCACTTTTTGGTCTTTTTAATTTGACATGATAATACCTTGCCTATTAACACGAAAATTGACCCAAATGTACTTATCATTTTGAGACTGTTAGTTGCTTTTTATGTATATTCGGTAGATATCAAAATAAATAATAAAGTTTAATTATGCTGCCAGGTAATGGTTACAGCAGCACAATGTTTGCCGAACCAGCTGGCATTTTTATAAAACTTAAACTGCGTTGCATAAATTTAATATACCAGCAGCATACCAGTTTTGTTGATTATAGCATCTTTAGGGTTAAAATCTACAATTATTTGTTAATTTGATTAGACATACCTGAGCCATAATTTCAAGTAAAATCGTAGTAAAGTAGTTATAACACTTCATATAATATCACATATTTACCTATTTAAAAGATAATACTTCAAATAGAAATAGTTCAAAATGAAAATGTATGTCTTTGTTATCTTTGAGTTACAAAAACTTTTGAGTTGCTCCGGGCTCCTTTGTAGAATAGACCATCTGCCTTCCTGTGCCAGGCAGCCCGTAAAAGGCGAGCATAGGCTTGCCGTCACTAACACCATGATATCTGACTAGGTGGTAGAGTTTCGCAGCGACTCACCCGGTTTGGTATCACCACCTTACCTATTCCTGCTGCCATAACGTCATGACGTTTTCCAGTTCGGAGGGTAGGGTAGCCGGTAAACTTACTTTTGATCGAGGCGTAACATCCCGGCCTCTGGTTGGCAACGCATCATTACCACCTTTGTTGTCTCTAGGCGGCGGGAATTTCTTACCATCAGATAATCCGTCTGCTTATTTGCCTTCCAATGTCATAAAAAAAGAAAAAAATGCGAAATATGAGTGTTACAAAGATTTTACAAAATTATTTAGACATTTCAACATATTTTACCAACTTGTGTTGTGTAAATATAATAATATGAATTTTTCATCATATGAAAAAATATACCATACCTATGTACTGACCTAAAATTGAACAATCTCATGTAGTGATGATAACATATTTTTATCAGATTCTTCATCTACTTTGTCTTTCTGTTCTGTGAGTAATATTTTTCCCTTGACTAACGAGTTACCATTTACTTAAGAACATCCCTGTCACAAATGTTTGTGACCAGGAATTTAACATGTGGCGTTTGCACTAACCACAGAACTAACGAGGCACTTGCAAGTTCTTAATTGGTCATCAATAATTTCAACAGCAGACACCAACGGTACTATCACCATAAACATTGACCAGTTCACTGGTGAGCCCTGACATGAATTCAAGCACGCAACTCGACACTATTATGTTTAGTATTTTTATATTTCTAACATATATAACAATCTTGGCCTCAGAATGAAAATATGTTCAAAGAAAACGGGTTGTACTCCGGGAGTGCCGCGGAAGTGAAAACTTTAATATTAAAGGTCTATGTATGTTAAAGTACTTCAGCAATGTAATGTTTTTTTTTTTATACAAAGCAATCATGGAGTTTGGTGAAAAAAATACACAAGATTAACATTAATATGCTTTATAAGATTAGTGTTTCCAAAACACGATTCATTTCACTTTGCTCGATAGAAAAAAATCACAAAGTTAACCCTTTTTGGAAAGCAAAACCCAACTGTCTACTTCAATTATGAAAATATCGACACCAGATTTAACATAAACATAGATAAGTACTATACCTAAAAGATAAGTGTTTCAGTTTTTATACTTTTTTCAAATTACTTTTATAGTGTCAAAAACAGTGATTCGCCGCTTAAGACATTTACTTTTGAGTGCAATATTTCATAGTAATCATGGAATGGGGGAGTGCGACGATTGGCTCTTCTGGCTGACTAAGTATGGGACCTTAACGTTGTGTATTTTTGATATTTTGGAATGGTTAGGGAATAACTTTGCACGAATTGCTTTATTTATTAGTACGAAAGTGCTATCATTTATGTGGTAGAATACAATATTCATTTATTGTATTTATACGACACGTATTTATTATATTTATACGATATACACAAACATGCCAACATGAACATTCGCGCAAGCGCCCTGATCCGTCTTACGAATTTTTGATCAGGTCACGTGTCCTGACGCATGTTTCGAAGTTTTTACCCGTTCCAATAAATTTACGCCACTTCAATAACTTAAAGTTCGTAACACCGGTCTACTAGTTACCCGGGAACAACCGAAGATATTAAGTCCAACAACGTAGTGCGTCCCCAATATGTCACCAAACGGGCGTTATTTTCATATGGGAATTGGATAAATACTGATTGTTTGTTTTACCCAAGAATAGAACCTGGTACTAGACCACAACAGCTACACGCTTCATAAAAATTCCATCTTCGCTTGTAATGTGCAAGAAGTTGTTTGAATGACTCCAAAAAAGGAGTGGGTTCTCAATTCGACTGCATGTTTTTGTATGTTTGTTATTCAAATATACAATAAACAAACATTGCTTGGCCAATAACAAACCGATTTTTATGCTTCTTTTTCAGTAAGATAGATCATGATTTCGAAATGATCCCATATTAATTTGACCCTGATCCAATAAGTGGTTTTTACGACTTACCTAAAATTAAGCATATCTCAAAATTACTACTGCAATGTTGGTAAAATTGTGTGTCTTGTTTATCGAAATTATTTGCTGTTTATCGAAATAATAATTATCATATCGCGAAGTAGAATATAGTAAAATAGTACCAGTTGGTTTTTGCAGTTTTAGCAGATCAATTATGACAAACCAGTTTCACTTAACGAAGCATCTTCAGATCCGTTACATTATTATATCATACTAGCTGTCCCGGCGAACTTCGTTTTACCGGATCTGTTTGTATGGGAAAAAGTAAAATGTTATTTTTCTTAGTTTTCTCGCAATTTTTTTTTACTTTTTCTCATCTTTTAAACCTTCCCTGGACTTTAACGAATAATTCAAAAGCAAAATTAGCGAAATCAGTTCAGCCGTTCTCGAGTTTTAGCGAGACAAATAGTTAGTTAAATAACAAAATAAAACTTAAAACTTAAGTAGCAAGCACAGAATACATATTTTAACTGCGTTTGGGAATAAAGTGACTGTGACATATGAACGCACAGACAAATATATCGAATACCAATGGTTCTGTCTTTACCCATTCGACTACAGAACCCAAAAAAGTTTGCGTAGGAGTTTAAGTTGCAACTACTTTAATTAGGGATGCCTTTTGAAATTTATTTTGAGCCATAAGTTTTCACCTTGTTGGTCCTACTCCGCTGAGTAAACCATCTGAATCTCTGTTGAGCATGACATTGGAAGGCAAACAAGCAGACGGATTTCATGATGGTAAGAAATTTCCGCCGCCTAGAGACACCAAACGTGGTAATGGTGCGTTGCCAACCGGGGGCCGGGTATTAGGCCTCTAGTAAAAGTAACTTACCCGGCTACCTTACCATCCAAACTGGAACACGTCATGACGTTATGGCGGCAGGAATAGGTAAGGTGGTGGTATCAATCCGGGTGAGTCACTGCGAAACTCTACCACCTTGTCAGATATCATGGAACAAGTGACGCCAAGCCTATGTTCGCCTTTTACGGGCTGCCTGGCAAAGGAAGGCAGATGGTCTATTCTACAAAAGAGCCCGGACCAACACGGGGAATAGTTTGTAAGAGGAAAGTAGGTACTAATTAAAACATAGGTAATCACTATCAAGACCACTAGTGGTACAGTGCTGTGTAGCAAGTTGCCCAGGTAGGAATCAACTGCCTCATCTATTCCTGCCGTCATAATGACTGTCATGTTCCGACTCGGAGGGTAGGGTAGCCAGTAGACTTGTACAATAGGCAAAACATCCCGGCCATAGAACAGCGACGCACCTGTTACATCTATGTTGTCTATAGACCAAGCTTATCATCAGGAGACCGTGTTTGCTTGCTTACCTCTCATGTAAAAAAAGAAATACATGTTATAAATCTTAAAAATAGAATCCTTTAAGTTTTTAAACCTTTTAGTTTAACTAGAGTGTTTTAGTCCATAAATAAATAAATATCCCTGGATAACTTCAACAAGTTATATGCCCAAGCTATATGTATCTAGTAATAATAATAGTTTATCAACAAAGTAATAATTAAATAGATACCAGAATAACTTTAATAAGCACCCAGACCAAGAAAAACAAACACATAATCGTTCGTGACAGAAACGCCTTCCGCCGTCGGGAATCGATCTCGGGCCTCGCATATAGTCAGCGTAGTTTGGTATGTACGCTAACCCCTCTACCAATGAGACGATCCACATTTAATACTTTGACATATATAGTAATATGCTGCAAAAATAGTTTTAGATGCACGTCGCATATTTTTTTAATTTGTATTTTATTTATTTATATTCCAAAAAGATTGTTTTTAAATATCCTTGGAACATAATATATAAGTTATTAGAATAGTGTGAATTATTATAATAGTGTGTATGGAGCGTTGGGTAAGCTATTTCAAAGCGAGGTTTTGAGTCAAAAAGCTAGATTCGCTTTGCATAATTCTGTGCATAACCCAACGTTATTGTATGGAAGCAAGACTTGGGTATGTCAGAAAGAGCATTAAAGTAGGATAAATGCGGGCCGAAATGAGAGCGCCACGGAAAATCTTTGTTGTAACGCTCGCTGACCGCATTCGTAACCGTGCGATCCGAGAAAAAGTGGGATTGAAAGAAAGTGTTAGTGTTAAAATGCGAATAGGCACGCTCAGCTGGTTCGGTCATGTGGAAATAACGACAAATGAAAGATTGACAAAGCAGATATACAATGCGAATGTAAATAGATGTAGGTACCAGGGGAGACCAAGGTTGATATTCCACGATCAGATCACTCGGATATTACTAAAGTCAAGAGTCGGGTAAAGTCAAAAGTCTCAGAAACCGACGTGCTTGTATGAAAAGGGTATTGAATGTGTAGAAAACCAGACAGGTTTGTCAGGATCCTGAGGTCTGGCACTGGTCTCTGCCTACCTCGTAAGGGACTTGGCGTTAAGATATGTACATATAATAAGAAAACAAATAATTTCATGTGATTTTATTTCAAGTTAGCACAATATTTACTACCTATTTTTGATATCAATTAGAAAGGTAGATTTTATAACTCTGATTTGCCCTTGCCTTTCAGTAGGCCTTTCAATATCAACTTAGTAATAAAGTTGCATAACCCACTTTGCCCCAAGCTAATTATAGTGTGAGTAGCTGTTGCCTGCGGCATTGCTAATGGTCCTATAGGTATAAGTTTTGGGATAATAACTATTATTTGTGTTAATTCAAGTTACCCCCTATGTGTGTGCCAAATTTCATGAAAATCTGTTGCACAGTTTTTGCGTGAAGGAGTAACAAAAAACTTTCGCATTTATGATATTAGTAGGATAAACATTTTTTTACCCCGTTTGTTAATTATTGTTGCCCCGTTCGTAGAATAGGTCTGCCATCCCGCCAGGCAGCTCATAAAAGGCGAGCATGGGCTTACCGTCAGTAACACCGTGACATTTGACTAACTGGTAGAGTTTCCTGTTTCCTGGACTGGTACCACCACCTTATCAATTCCTGTCACCATAACATCAACGCTTGCGGTTGATTTGTTCCAGTTCGGAGAATAAGGTAGCCGATAAACTTGCATTTGCTTGAAGATTTACATCCCCTCCTCAGGTTAGCAACGCACCATTACCACATGGTGTCTCTAGGTAGCTTGAACTTCTTATCATCTTCTTCTTCTTATCAGAAAATCCGTCTGCTTGTTTGCCTTCAAAAATCATAAAAAAAAACTTCTGACTCAAGCAATTTTGCTTCTTTCTAAAAACATTGAGCAGAAAGTAATGCAGTAAAATGATAATGTTCCATTTTTGTCAGGATCCAATTTACCTCGTTAAAAAACTATATGAGATCTGAGACTTTGAATTTTACTGCCACTAAAGTAGAATTATCTCCACGCCCATATCCCCTAACAGGTACCCACGACTAGCCGAAGATACGTCCCACAATGGCGGCAAGCCTATCGCAAACCGGGAACATATGCAATCCCGAGCAACGTTTTTTTTATTAGAAAATTCAGAAGTCGGTTACAAACAAACATACAAACAAAAATGGAATAATTTTATCAAATTAGTGTATTGTCATCGGTCCTCAATAAATCTACAAAGTTTGAACGAAATCTGGCCTTTTAAAGTGGGTCAAAATCGCGCCCAAAGAAGTCGGTTACAAACATACAGGTGAAGCTAATAGAAAGCGTGTAAAAACTCAATTTTCTTTTTGTTGCCAGACCTGGGATTCGAACCCGGGACCTCATGCAGCCAAGTCCAACAACTGAACCGCTAGACCACAGAGGCCACTAATTTACTAAATTTGCGAAGATGTGATCCTTATTTATGATTGGATAGAACAATATCTTAAAATATACCATACATTTGTTATCTTTTAATTAAATAAAAACTGCGTTACGCTAATATCTACAAAATGCAACGCAATTGCTGTTGCAAATATTGCATATTTTATGGGTTACCTTTAAATTTTAGTGCAAAAAAACTCATTCGGAGATGACTTCACTTTAAGATAATGGTAACTCCGTTTTAACATTATACAACCAGGGCTAAGATGCAGAATAAAACTCTAAAACTTCACAAGAGGTTGAACATTAACGAAAGAATCATTAGACAAAAATATAAAAAGTTAAAAATATAAGCCTAATTTGAAAATGCAAAAAGTTATAGTTCGTTGGTTTTTTCTTCGGCTAATCTTGGGTGTCCTGCCTGCCTCTGCCTACCGCTTCGGAGATATGTTCGTGAAAAAACTTACGTCCATTGGGCTTAAGTATACAACAAAAAAATTATCTGATTTTTAATAAACCCGAAAAACAAAGACTCGTAGCTATATCTCTTATAGACTTATAGAGATAAAGGCGCTAGAGGCGCATCCTCTGCATGGAGGCTTCCATGCATTTTACGAAATTTCCAAGTCAACGAACTCACTAAATCTTACAATGACAGACATTTCCAAACCATAAGTTATCCAGCAACATAGATCTACGATTAGAGAGGCTTAGAGAACATTGAGTAACAATACGTGGGTCAAATTGTACTAGTCAGTACAAGGTCCTGCGCGTGCACAATTTTGCTAAACGCAGTGATGTTTTAGCCATTGAGTGAGTTACACGTTTTTTATTTTTTTATCACTCCGTACTGTGAAGTGATGTGATTGGATATCTTGGATTTTGACTCTATCAATTGTAAGTTTTTTTTATTTCATACCTAGTATTTTTTTAACTTACAAAAATGGGGAGATTTTTGCGTCGAAGTATTTTTGATACCTTAGATTTTTTTAAAGGATGAACCGATATTGATGATAATTGTTTTAGTTGCAAGCAGGTGTTTTCTCGGAGGACCGATTTAAATTTAATGAAATCACGATCAGGACTTTTTGGGTTGAAAATATGTTAAACAAGTATTGTGTTATTAATATATACAACAATATTTGCATTGAAGTCGTTTTTTGCCATTATACGGGTTTTAACTTAATCGAGATAACACCAACACGAAATAAATCTTGAATAAAGTTAAATATTATTACTTAAGAGTTTTAAATTTGTTTTATTTTTGTTAAGCCCGGATTGGTACCTAGCATTTTACAAGAATATAGGCCAACTGCTTTTCCATTAAGCTGTTTTTTAGGTGGTAGATTGTAGGTCAGCGAAGAAGAACAAGAGGCTCCTAATAGAAGAGTTTGCCCCGTGTTGATCCGGGCTCCTTTGAAAAATAGACCATTTGCCTTCCTGCCAGGCAGCTCGTAAAAGGCAAGCGAAGGCTTACTGTCACTAACACCGTGACATCTGACTAGGTGGTAGAGTTCATAACGTCATGACGTGTTTCGGTTCGGAGGGTAAGGTAGCCGGTAAACTTACTTTTGCTCAAGGCCTAACATCCCGGCCACAGGTCGGCAACGCACAATTACCACCTTTGGTAATTGTGCGTGAAATTTTTTACTATCAGGAAATCCGTCTGCTTGTTTGCCTTCCAATTTTAAAATATTATCTTAGCCTCCTCCTTGGCATAGTGGTCTGGTGTTGTGCTTACCTTCACGAGTTACGAGGTTCAATTCTTGAGTCGGAAAACAAAAATAAAATGTATTTTTATTCGTTGTTATAAAAAAAACCCACTTTAGTCAGCACCAACACCGGATCATTAATGTGATTAATTTTATTATTTGCTTAAATTTGAGAAACCAACTAGTAGTTACTTGACATTTTTATGATGGACAAAAATTTTTACGCCCATATCTTAGAAGTGTGGCGCAGAGGCACAAAACACGCAGGCTTACCACCTAACACATTGTAGGACTTAGGTACTCGTCGTGTATTCAACTAGTCTTCAACAAGTTGGCAACGCCAATCCTTTGTAAACGTGAACGACAAAACGACTTTAGTATTTATAGACAACGCGTCTTTTTTTTCAATGGGAAAATAAGTTTGTTTTTAAGGTCTAACTCATGAAAAAGGGCCAAAAAACTTTCAACTTTTATGTCCAGAGTTGTCAAACGATTTAAAAAGTTTATCCTTGTTCAAAAGTTACTAAACATAAAAATCAAGGGGTCAATTGGGCTAGGGAAAGTTTTTCTAGATTTTGTTTTGAAACTTGGCCGGGAAATAGACTGAAATCAAATAAATAGTTTCAGGAGTATATAAAACTATCCCTTTGATTTATGTCCAGTTCCTTTATGCAAGTACCTAACCAGTTTTTATACGGACAGTAGTTAATGTACTATTCGTGAATAATGTGGCCTACATTTGCATCTTCTTGCATGTATGTGTGAAATATTTACCTTTAAGTTAGCTTTCAGCTACCAAATCATTATTAAATTCTAACTCTAATTAGGTAGTTTCAAATTCAACGTGTAAGAGGCACTTAGAAATCTATTGGTAAGATATCGCTCGTCTATCTCTCTAATTAACGTGCATACCTTTTAGACTAAACTACGAACATTTATCTTCTTAAATCTCGTGTCACAATGTTTGTCCTCAATGAACTCCTAAACCACTTAACCGATTATAATAAAATTCGCACACCATGTGCAGTTCTATCCAACTTGAGAGATAGGATAGCTTATATCTCAATTTATGGTAAAAAAATTAAGCGAGCGAAGACGGAACGGGCAGCTAGTATTTTATAGATTACGATTCGTTAATTATGAATGAAACTAGCATTAGCCAAAGCTGTTCCAGTACACAACATACCACCAGTATGGAAACTAAAACTAGTTTATAAAATTCTTACCTACACTCCATTGAAGTAGTGGGATTTTCATGTTCGTTTTTTTGCCAATAAAAATGCAATAACTATCTAAGTAGTATAAAAATAATGGCTCCTGCCATTTTAAAATTTTAAAAAAGGCCCTTTTTTTTCTGTTTGGTCCGGGCTTCTTTGCAGTCATAGGCTTACCCTCACTAACACCTTGACATCTGACTAGGTGGTAAAATTTTGCAACGACTCACCCTTATTGGTACCACCGCCTTACCTATACCTATAGTTTGGAGGGTAAGGTAGCCGGTAAACTTACCTTTGCTCGAGGCCTAACATCCCGGCCTTAGGCTGGCAACGCACCATTGCTACCTTTGGTGTCTTTAGGCGGCATGAATTTCTTACCATCAGGAAATCCGTCTGCTTGTTTGCCTTCCAATATCATATAAAAATAGATTCGGAACAAATAACCTCATGTCTTGAGCGCACTTGCTACTGCTGCACCGCGAAAACCGCTTAGGGACATCGTCGATGCGCATATTTGTGTGAGTATGTCGTTTTGGCACGTTTTGTAGGAGATTTCCAAAACTGTTTTATATTTTTAGGTACTGTGTTTGTATTATGAACTAAATACCATACATCTAGTTCTGGGTCTGGATGTATTTTTTGGTGCTGATGGATTTTTTATTTTATCTAAAAGTATTCGCTACGGCATTGATGCGTTGCCAACTTTGATTTTAATGTTACGAGCAGATGTATATGTATAAGTTTACTAGGTATAACCACTAAAGTGACCACCTCGTTTGTCGAGTGGCTAGCGTACACGCCTAATTACACCGATCAACCGCAAGGCTCGAGTTCGATTCCCGACGGGGGCAGGCATTTGTGTGGTGAATATTTAAATGTCTACATTCCCGGGTCTGGGTGTTTATTAAATTTATTCTGGTATCTATTTAAGTACTTCTATGTATTAGTATCGTTGGCTAACACCCATAACACAAGCATATAATTTGCTTACTTTGGGGTTAGATTCAATTTGTGTAACTTGTCCAGGGACATTTTTTTTTAAAGTTAAAAAAAAATTAATACCCATGCCATTTATGAGCAATTTAATAAGAGTGCTATTTTCAAAGAAGCCTGTTATTTTCACGGTAAAAAAAATGTTTAAATATGTTTAAAAGGTGTCTAAAGATTGTGGCTGTTGTAAAACAATGTACTAATTTGTAAGTTAAAATATCAGATTTGCAATTTAAATGTTGTTTTATTTTTTGTTTTTACTGTATAAACAGTTCCCGTTAACTTTTCGTCATATTTTGTGACTTTGTTCATGTTTTGATATACGTATATACAAATTGTGCAATATTTGTGTCTGTTCATTGAAAATATCCCAGTGAAAAGCTTTCATTCTTATCCGTCAACGTTCAGTACTAGGTAATATTTAAAATATGCGCTTCGGCTTTACACTTTTTACACTTTAAACTGTTATTTTGAAATTGAAAGAAAATAAAAAAACATTTATTAACACACACATTCGCTACACACATTACAATGAAAAAAAGTAAAAATACATATGTAAATATAATATATAATTAAGCGAAATATTAATTAGGCGTAATAACAACTCTAAATAGATATCTTTAAAATACGTTCGGATTTCCGAAACTTGACGTATATAGCCGAAGTGCAAAATTTAAATAGCACTACTGTATTTATTTGTAGGGATGCAAATGTACGACAATAAGGTATTTTTATTTTTTTACATAAGCTTTCAAATTTTCAGACAATGCTAAGTACATCTAATTAAAGGCATTCTAACAAATTAACTCGTGACTCAAATGAGTTTCGGTTTTGAATATTTTGTTAAGATGTCTCATTTGAAGCTAATTCATACACTTTTTGAAGTGAAACTTCTTTATCGGGATTGGAAAAAAAATTAGCGTAACATTTTTTCGT
>NJDD01000974.1:207475-233726 GCA_002245505.1 Calephelis nemesis | reverse complement strand
AGTAAATTATTTTTTTCACTTTTAAATTTCACTTCTTCACTTCTTACGAGTGTACGCTAGTACACGCACACATTTTTTATTTTTTAATTTGTTTTCGAACTGATTTTTTTAAAAATTTGCGTTTGTCTGAATTCGAGTCTTTAAATATGTGCATAGCAAATACCATCAGAATAGATCTAGCAGTTTCACTGTGACAACAGACAAATAGACTGAAGTCTATATTTATAATATTAGTGTGGAATAAAAGCATTCTAATTATATAAAGATACAATGTCACAAAGGAACAGATACGTAGAGATTTACTTTAAGCAGAGAAGTACGAAGTTGAAAAGTCATTAAGTCGACATTTTCTAAATGTTATTGTGATTTAATAATAGATTAAATGTTAATTAATATGTCTGAGTGCAGCCGATAGACGTAATCTGGAAAATTATTTACAGTCATTATAAGGTTAAGAGCCGTAACTAATTTTATTTTATTTTTATTAGTAATTTTTAATTAATGTGGTGCCTTTTGATGGATAAATTGGTTATATACACATACATATGTATCTTTACGTCAAATCTTTTCCGTTGCAGGCAGAGATTATCGAGTGTGTACGTGTGTGATGATTTCTGCAGATCTGCCTAGCTTCCTCCACATTTGACTGCCTCGTTGGTAAGAGGCAGGCAGGCTTCCATTTTCTTAAAAAAAAAGTGAAAACCTTACGTTACATATAGACACCTCCTTACTCCTGGTGTTGCGGATGTCCGTGGGCAGAGGTGATCACTTTCCATCAGGTGACCCACTTGCTCGTTTGCCTCCTCTTCTATATAAAAAAGACAATATGGAAATCTTAGTGATGACTACAACCTGAGCGTAAGATAGCAAGCCTCTTACGATATCGGATCACGATAATAGCAAGCACAGACGTTATAGTGGCAAAATTAGGAAATATTTCCAAACTGGAGGACTTGCTGTACCTATCAATAAGCTAGATATTTTGATTTGTAAATTCATTGTGCAAAAAAGTATTTTGTTTTATAGTCTTTATCACCTAGACGAGGTCATTGTGTTAGTGTTATATAAACTAACGCGCCTCTTACAACCTACTTTGTAAAAAAACAGTTTGTATTATCATTTAAAGAAGCTCAGGACCAGTGGGTCCATACAAAACTTTACATTTTATTGGAAATAGTATGAAAAATAATAAAATAGTGATTGCCGTATTTATATTTATTTAAAATATAGTAAAAAATAAAATAGGAATTAATCATTTATATTTTCCACTAATATGGTGCTTAAAAGGGAAATACGTAGTAACTTTTCAATTTCAAGTTTTTTTTAAATTGGTTGATACAACGTTATTGATTAGCCAAGTGACCAAAAAATAGAACTTTTATAGATCTGACATATGTTTCTGTCAACTCTATCTGTACACATTAATGGGACAAAGCAGTTAAAATTTGGTTGGTATTTTGGTATGTCATGTATAATGATTCCCCATACGTGGAACTAAAACATTTTTTTTTCAAACCTATATGTGAGGAGGGGGGCTTAGAGAGGTTAGGTATATTTCTAAAAGGTATCTAGACATTTGAGTACCTACCATTTAATTTCCTAGGCATTGCTTTAAAAGATAGATACTTTTAAGGTGGTGAAATTTGTATCATTAATTTGTAAATTTTAAAATGAAAGACTAAATTTAGAGTTAAATGACAAGGTTGAAATATGTAATTTGTAGCCTAAATAAAACTTTTAACAAACATTAGATTTGTAACATTAGTCAGCAGTTTTAGAGATCTAGCACATTTTCAAAAACCGGATATTATGTAACTTAATTACTTCTAATCGCTTCTATTATCTAGCAGTCTGGCGTCGGACTTGACTTCTTAGGGTCCCGGGATTGATTCCTGCGTCGGGCAGCAGAAAAAATACAAAATTGTGTATTTTAAATTTTCTAATAGGGATAACTTTGCCAGTGATTGGATATGTGTCCGGTTGACGATAGGCTTACCGCCTATCACTTTGTTGGACTTAGTGTCTTCGGCTAGTTGTGGGGGCCCAGGTTGTGCCTCTGCCTAACTCTTCGGGGATGGGGCGTGGAAATACTTTTTTAAGTTACTTCTAAAAATACTGTCATCTATTCACTGTCATTGTTACTTCTAAAAGACAACTGTTTTTTGCTTGTAAAAAAAAATAGTGTGTTAGAGCATCCAGTTCTTCACTCATTATAAAATACGTATTGCCTAGTTTCAATGCTTTTTATTGTTATTATCTTAGTTTAATTCCATTCTAGATACAATTTATTAATTCACATGAATTTACAACACATTTTTTGCTATTACATTTAAGCTTTGCGGTTTCGCTAATTAAGCATCATTAAAGCAAATTAGAGCTATTAGTTGTTAAAGCTCTGAAGCTGTTTAAATAGCAAAAACCAATTCGCTAAAATATAACAATAAATAGATATTGTAGTAAGTAAAAGCGATACTAAAAAAATGTGCCAAATACACGTAATTCTAATTTGTGTTTACTATGACGGAACCACTTATGAATGATGTTCAATTTTTTTATCTAGCACTGATTTCACTTATAAAAGTAGCATAGTTTTTCCACTTTTGTCTGAGTTCGCTGAGTAGAATAGACCAGGCAGCTCGTAAGAAAAAGTGAACAAAGGTTAAATAGGTAATTTTAAACAAGAACACCAAAGTAAATCAGGAAGAGTTCCGTGTAGTAGTAGGGATCTACCGCCTACCTATCCCTGCCGCCAAATTGCACCCGTGTTGGTCCAGGCTCCTTTGCAGAATAGACCATCTGCCTTCCTGCCAGGCAGCTTGTAAAAGGCGAGCATAGGCTTAGATGGTAGAGTATCGCAGCGACTGACCCGGATTGGTACCAAAACCTATTCCTGCCGTAATAACGTCATAACGTGTTCCGTTTCGGAAGAAAGGGTAGCCGGTAAACTTACTTTTATTCGATGCCTAACGTCCCGGCCTCAGGTTGGTAACGCACCATTAGTGTCTCTAGGTGGTCCTTTGGTGTCTCTAGGCGGCGGGAATTTCTTACCATCAGGAAATCCGTTAGCTTGTTTGCTTTCCAATATCATAAAAAAATGTTCCGGTCTCAAATTAGATTTGCTGGTAAATTTGCACAATGGGCGTGACATCCCGGCCATAGTATAACGGCGCACATCGGTCAAAAGTAAAGGTAAAATTGACAAAACAGAATTATTTTCATAATTTTTTTTTGTACAATCATTATAAGCCAACTGGTCATGTAATAACCATACCAGGATAGAATACTTTATTTTTCACCTTTTGTTAAGCCATTTATTACTTTTGTGGCAAAAACTCCAAAGTAATCACTAAGTTTGTGATGATTTGTGGATTTAGAAATACTTGCATCGCGGTTTATATAACATGGATCATATATCTTATAAAAGTCTCGTATCACGGTATATAAGTGGTTGCATTCCTTAGCATTGGCTCGAAAATATTTATGAAGTGTTAAATATTCCTGGTTGTTAAGTATACTTATATAATTGCGCTATGAAAATGAAAATACTATATTAGAGAGAGTCAGAAATATTTTGAAATGACATCACTTCTTTGTTAGGAGTGTAAAAAGTATGTTCACGCCCATATCCTGGTAGAGGTAGGCAGAGGTACAACCAAAGCACCCACGACTAGCCGAAGATACTAAGTCCCACAATGTGATAGTTGGTAAGCCTATATCCAAACGGGCACATATCCAATCCCGTGCAACGTTTTTTTTATTAGAAAATTGGAAAAACCCAATTTTCTTTTTGTTGGCCGACCCGGGATTCGAAGCCGGGACCTCATGCAGTCAAGTCTAACAACTGAACCTCTAGACCACAGAGGCGACTTGTTAGGAGTGTAACCTCCAGATACCTCTGGAGATTACACTCCTAACAATAGATTCATGTTCCAGAATTACAAAAGTTATGATTCATTTTAATAACAAAGTTTCTAATTGCACGGTGACCGCACTAAAAGCAATCAAGATCAAAAAACAGTAGTCAGATTTTTTGTTGATGCCACAAGTATCAAGTTCCGAATGAGGTCGTTTCAGCCTTTTGTCACATTATATGTGAGTAATCCAGAAGCAAAAGGATTGGGATGATGGAGTAGGCGTTGGGTAGATTTTCCTTGTATAAATAAATTTTCTTCCGTCACAGTTGGAACGTTTAAATAATAATTAATTTTTAAACTTTATCGTTTAATTAATAAACTTTATCTTTTCTCGTAAAGCATGGAACATTGACTATATTCTCCAGAATATATCTCTCTGCACTTTCTGTAGGGACAAAACATTGCTCTTACTGGCAACTCTTCAGATCTGTATAGCATATGGCCATATAGGTTTTATGATGGCATTAAATAGCAGTTTGGTGCAACTTTCAAATAAAAAATTCATATGAAAAAAATAAGTTTGCTGTGTTTTATTCTCCAAAATCATATGACACTAGTTGCCTTATGTTTGAATGCCTTTAGACTTACTTTCAAAATTATATGGATTATATCTACTTTTTCGAGTAAGCTTTGTACTAAACTCGGGTTTGCTATGTATCTATGGAAGTCCCGCCTCTTATTACGTAGTATTTATATACTCTCTTTGTTGTATAGCAATAGCTTGTTATTTTGGGAGAGTATTGAGTTTTACTCATTACCAATAGCCATTTTTTAACAAATGGTAATGAACACCTTACTAGTCCCTCTCTACTTTTGACTATTAAATAGCGAGAGAAACACTTCGCCTTACATCGAAATGTTCATGATGACAAAAGACAAAACTGGGCCCTTACCCCATGGTAAAGGCCCATGGTATGGTAAACCCATGTTTACGACATTTCAAGTTTACTATACTCGCTACTATTTCTGTAAATTATTTATATACAAACTTTAAAAAAGTTTTCTCACAGACAATAAACTGATGCTGAAACCGCTAAGATGGTGATAGTGATTCCACAGGAACAGTTTTACTGGGTTAAAACTATCCTATGCGTTAATCCATATTACCTTCTGTATGCCTACCAAATTTCATGAAAATCGGTGCAGCAATTTCTGCATGAAGGAGTAACAAACAAATATACAAGCTTTCGCATTTATAATATTGGCAGGATTATTTTATATTTCCCGTATTAGAAGAAAATTAATTAATTATTAAAACAACCTACTAAAATAGTTTACTTATGCAATACGGATTTGTATGCATTTCGTATCTTATGCTAATATACACCCAAATACATATTATAGCGGCAAGGTCAACAAGAAAAGCTATTAATATGGCCAATTTAGTATATGCTAGCAATACAGTATACATTCTAGATACTACCACTGCCATATTTGGTATATATTTCTTACAGGAAGTCCTTTTACTTGTTTACCTTCCAAAGCTACATAAAAAATAAACAATAACATGGCCAAAAGTTAAATGTTAAGGCCGCAAAATCGTTAAATTTGGGTTATAAAACAAAATGTGACCTTGCAAACCGTAAATGCAATACTGAGAGCATAGGAGGCATTGTATGAAAGTATTGGTGTAAAATTAAGAAAGGGCATTCGATCAAGTGGAAAAGATTGACAGAACAGATACATACAACGTGAATGTGAGTTGTTATAGATATCCAATAGACTTAGGTTGTTATTCCAATATCAAATCACTTGGTGTTTATTCTAAGGAGACGAGCATAGACTTAACGTCACTAACACCGTGACATCTGACTAGGTGGTAGAGTATCCGAAAACCAGAAAACCGGATTGTTATGGTTCCTTTTCGACAGGAACAGGTTCCTGATCATCATTCAGGTAGTATTTTATTAATTTTAACAAAGTAAGATCAACAAACAACAAAGTAAGAATTTTAACAAAGTAAAAACCCCTTGGTTTTTGAGTCACTTTTGAATATTCATATATTTTGATGTTCACGGTTGACGTGATAACAATCAAAGTGGCATTAATGCAGTTTTGAGTCTCTTAAATTTTTATTTCAACTTCGGTATCATAATGCAAATACGATCAAAATATTTAAATACTTTTCATGCAAATTGCGAAAAATAAACAAATTTTCTAACAGTCCTCATTAAAATCTTTGATAAATAAAAATTAATTAAAAATTAATAAATAAAAATTTATAAATTGGCAACGAAGAACGCTATTCCAACAATTATCCTGGAAAATCAATACCTAAAGTAGATAGTTCAAGATTTTTCAATACATTATTGCTTCAATTACCCCTTGCACTCAGAATATTCCTATCAAATATCAAAGAATCTTTTATCCATTCAATGTCGTCTTCATTAGATTATATTTCAATTGATATAGTATTGTTATTTACTAAAAGGGGTTTCTGCCTTATAAATTGCCATGGTTTCTGTGATTTATCCATAGGTTTACTGAACTTCGTATAATACCATAATTAGCCTGTTTTTATACTGAACCCCTTTCAAAATTTCTTATTCTTTTTTTATGATTTTCCAAGGCAAACCAACGGGCGGATTGCCTAGTGGCAAGAAATTCATGCCGCCTAGAGACACCGAAGGTAGTAATGGTTGCTAACCTGCAATAGGTTTGTTAGGCATCTGGCAAAAGTAAGTTTACTAGCCTTTCCCTCCGAACTGGAACAACGGCAAACGCTGACGTTATGTCGGTAGGAATAGGTAAGGAGGTGGTACCAATCCGGGCGAGTTGCTTCGAAACTCTACTACCTAGTAGGATTTCATGGTATTAGTGACGATAAACCTATGCTTGCCCTTTACTAACTGCCTGGCGGAAAGGCAGAACAACACGGGGAAAAGCTGTCTATATTTATAATTATTTGTGTTTGTATCGGTGAATAACCCTTAACACAAATAAATAATTTGTTTATTTCTGAGGTTCGATGAACTCGTATAAATCGTCGAGATGCGGATCATCAACCTACCTGTAAAGAAATTCGTTTTTATTCTGTGTTCTTCAAAAGTATTTTTTTATACTTGTATATATTCGTAATCGGCAGGCCTTAGTATGTGGGTCACTGAGAACGTGATTATGTGGTAGATTTTCGTCTTGAAAAGACTCGTCGTCGAAAGGTAATGGTACAATTCTACCATTGCCTTCTTTATTCCTTCAATCATCATATAAATTATTATCATATTCCGGTTTAAAAGGTAGATAAAAAATAAAAATGAAACTTACTATCCCAACCTCAATCAACACTTTTGCAACTTGATCTCGTGTTACCAGTGAATCTGTTTGTTTGCTTGACTTGGAATGGAGAGGTAGAGTTTTGTAGCGACTCGCCCGGATTGGTTCCACCGATATCTCTTCCGTCATAACGCTAATGTTTGCCGTTGACGGATTCCTGTGCAGAGGATAAGGTAGGCGGTGAACGTATTTTGCTCCAGGCCCAATATCCCCTCCTCGGGTTAGAAACGCACCATTACCACCAAAGTGTCCTCAAAGTCCGGCGTCGGACCGCTAGACCACAGACCTAATTCACATATGCATATTTTTTTTTATAATCCAACCTTCTAAATTACTAAATAAAATACTATCAAGCACATTTTTTCACTTGTATAAAAAAAAGTATCTTCACGCCCATATCCCCGAAGAGGTAGGCAGAGGCACAACCAGGGTACCCACGACTTGACGAAGACAAAAAGTCCCACAATGTGATAGGTGGCAAGCCTATCGCCAACCGGACACATTTCCAATCCCGAGCAACATTTTTTTATTAGAACATTGGAAAAACCCAATTTTCTTTTTGTTGCCCGACCCGGGATTCGAAGCCGGGACCTCATGCAGTCAAGTCCAACAACTAGTTGGACCGCTAGACCACAGAGGCGACTATTATCTTAGTATCAAAGTATCAAATAACACATAGTAGGTATGCAATCATTACGACAACGTCAACAATGTTACGGAAAATATCATTGCAAATCGTAAACCATGGTGTCACTGACTAAACACTTGTCCCACTTTTTTTGTGGACTTCTACTACGATTTCCTTTTATACATACATATCTTCACGCCAAGTCCTTTAGACGGTAGGCAGAGAGTATCGAGTGGTAAACCTTAGGATCCTGATAGACCTATCTGGCTTCCATCACATTCATTACCCTTTTCAGTTTTTACAAAAAACACTCCGGTTTTGGAGACTGTTGACTCAACCCTCGGATATTATCCCAGCGATCGAATCGTGGATTGTTAACCTTGGTCTACCCGGCTACCTACATCCATCCACAGTCACATTGTATATCTGCTTTGTCGATCTTTCATCTTTTCTTTTCACCGAACTAGCGGATCACGCTGTCTCATTTTAACACCAACACTTTCTTTCAATCTCTCTCTTTCTCGGATCTCACGTTATGAATGCAATGACAGATTTTCCGTAGCGCTCTCATGCTTTTTCTGACATACTCAACTCTGGCTTCCAAACAACAATGTGGGGATAAGCACAGAATTATGAAAAGTGAGTTTACTATTTTGACCCAAAACGTTGAAATAGCTTAACCAGCGCTCCATTCACAATATTCCCTGCACACACTCTCCTATCTATAACTGCGGTGTACCTTCCATCCCTGCTAAAAGCACAAACATGGTATACAATTTCATTCACTTGCTCCAACACTACATCATCAATTAAAACTCTTACATCCGTTGTTTACTCTTACATTTCTTTTTTTGTTTTTGTTAGTTAATACGAGGGTCAAACTGAAAGTTCTTAGAAAATCAAAAACTAAATATTCTAGCTAGTTATTAGTTTTATTATAACTTTTCAAAATAGCGTCCATTTACATCAATACATCGCTGCATTCGATGGAACCATTGAGAAAAGCACCTTGCCCACTCGGCCTTAGGGGTCTCTTCGACGGCGTTTTGAAACGCAGCCACTGCTTCTTCGGCGTCCATAAAATGTTTTCCTCGAAGTTTTTCTTTTATTTTCGGGAATAAATAAAAATCACAGGGTGCGAGGTCGTTGCTATACGGCGGGTGACCCAGTAATTCCACGTCTGAGGTCGCCAAATAGTCGATCGTTTGCCTGGCGGTGTGCGACAAGGCATTGTCGTGATGAAGGAGGATCCTGCTGCGAGGTCGTTTCTCTCGAACTTTTTCTAAGACAAGTGGCAAACAGTTGTTAGTGTACCACTCTGCATTAACCGTTTTCTGATCCTCTAAGACAACTGTCGCGTAATGACCTGTCTTTCCGAAGAACGAGGCCACCATCTTTTTTCCAACACTTTGACCTCTCTTCACTTTAGTTGGCAACTCTTCGGAAGGAAACACCCACTGAGCAGACTGTCTTTTGGTTTCCGGATCATAACAGTAAATCCAGCTTTCGTCACCCGTTAGTATGTCGAACACAGCATTTGAGTCACCTCCGTTAAATTTTTGGATCATTTCTCGGCACCAATCAACACGGCGGAGTTTTTGAGCCTCGGTCAAATTATGCAGTATCCAGCGGGCACAAAGCTTCCTGACCGCTAAATGTTCATGGAGGATTTTGTGTACTTGACTCATACCTATGCCTAGACTTGTCCGAATCTGCTGATAGGTCACTAAACATTCTTTTTAGGACGGTTGTTGTTTTTAACCCCCGACGCAAAAAGAGAGGTGTTATAAGTTTGACGTGACTGCCTGTGTGTCGGTCTGTCTGTGATATTATAACTCCCGAACGGATTCAGTGATTTAAAATCTGTTTTTTTTGTATTAAAGATAACTTATGTGCGAGTGTTCTTAGATATGTTATATGAAAATCGGTTAAACCGTTTAAAAGTTGTGGGGGTGTAAATTGGGGAGATTAACCGACTTTTTTACTTTTTAAAGAGAAATAAGGTTGTTATGGTTTTTAAAATTTTTAATTTAATCGTGTATAATTATTCTTTAGACTGAATTTCGTGATGAATAGGGTTGCGCATAATGATATAATCATAAAATTATTTAAAACAAAACTTATCCGAAATATAGTCCAGAAAATTCGCGATCGCATGAGTTTTCACAAAAAAACAGCATTGAAATCGATTCATTTGTTTAGAAGTTATATTGTCACAGAAAAACACATCTGTGCACGTCATCCATAAAACATGTTATTTTTCCATTTGGGGTAAAAATTCTACAAACTTCAATTTTTTTAAAGTTTTCTTTCATCATTTACAATTTTAAAACATAATGTCTTGTGAATAAATACAATAATTCTTAAAATAAAAGGTTTATTTAATTCTTTAAACTTATCGTACAAAGCTTGTGGAACTCTAAACAAACTGAGAGTGTTAGTAATTACTTATCCGATGGTACTTGAACACAAGGCTTTCATTAATTGTTCCTAACAGAGTTTCTACTTTCTATATACTTTATTTACAGCTTGGAAAATGTGTGTTTAACAGCAAGTACTTTTTATGCCAAGGATTTTACTATCTTAATATAAAGAAGCTTACAATACAAAACTTACAAAACTTTAAAAAAATTGAAGTTCGTAGAATTTTTACCCCAAATGGAAAAAAAGAAGATGTTTTTTTATGACATACACAGATGTGTTTGTCTGTGACATTTTAACTTCTAAACAAATGAACCGATTTCAATGCTATTTTTGTGAAAACTCATGCGATCGCAATATTTCTCGACTACTTTTCGGATAAGTTTTGCCAATCGTCGGCGCTTATATTCATATCTTTAAATGAAAAGAAATATAGTACTGTTTTACGTATCACTGTAATTTATTTATTTGTAAATAGAATAAACGTTTCGCTTAAAGCAGCGTCATCAGGGCTAAAACTTAAACTACTAACTTAGAGAGAGAGAGAGAGAGTAAAGATATGAAAACTATAAGATTTTAACAAAGATATATAAAATTTATAGAACACATAATTTGACTACGTGGTAGTCTTTTTGCCATTAGCTTTTCATAAAAAAACTAAGTTACTGTTTGTAAGACTAAATTAAATCCAAAAATGCAAACTTTCTATTAAAACTATTAAACAAGCGCGGAACAAAAAAAATTACATTAAAAAGTAAGCGTCTGTTTGTTTATGTTATAGGAAGACAAACAAGCAGACGGATTTCCTAATGGTAAGAAATTCACGCCGTCTATAGACACCAAAGATGGTAATGGTGCGTTGCCAACCTCATGTCAGGATGTTAGGCCTCAAGCAAAAGTAAGTTTAACGGCTACCTTACCCTCCGAACCGGAACACGTCGTGACGTTATGGCGGCAGGAATAGGTAAGGCGGTGGCACTAATCCGGGCGAAACGCTGCGAAACTCTACCACCTAGTAATAATCTAATGGTTTACCTAATGGTATTAGACAACCATAACTAGGAACATCAAAGATGTTCCCGATGCGTCGGAATGACCATAGTAGCTCAGAGCACGTTTGCGGATCTACTCTACCACAGAACGCGACAAGGTCAAACATTGACATTGTTTTAATACACGTTTTTTTTTAGTTAACACTTGTACTTATCCACAATATACTTTCTAGCCATCCGGTTTCACTTTTTACAGCATCATCAGGGCTTCGAAACTAAAGATAAAAAAGGACTGTTTTGATTTAACGTTCAGCACTTATTTGGTTGGATATTACAAGTAATGCTGTAAAAAGTAGAAAGTAACAGAAAGTGTTAAATAAAGTATATTGTGGTTAAGTACAAGTGTTAACTACAAAAAAAACGCGTATACAACTTAATTCCACCAAGTGCCGAAGATAGCAAGATAGCATTTTTCAAACTTAAAAGGTTATCTAAATTTATAAATGTAGTTGGCTAAATAGCAAAAACTGAAACCTTTAATACACCAAAATGATAATTCCTATTAGCATTCAATTCCGCACAACTATTAAGATGTAATTGTTACATATTAATGTGACTTAAAACTGTGTTAAATATTTAACGTGTTTTTTTTACAATTCGTGTAAATTTAACATCTAAGTGGTTAAATACTGTTAGTTGAATGTAAGATGTTGATTTTGTCTAGTTTTTGAAATCCTGAATATATAAAAGAGCTTACTTGGTCCGCAAAATTAATAAATAAACATCGTTAGATAAGTCATACAAATTCAATCCAACCCTAAAGTAAGCAAATTATATGCTTGTGTTATGGGTGTTAGTCAACGATACTAATACATAGAAATACTTAAATGGATACCAAAATATACCTAATAAACACCCAGACCCGTAAATACAGACATCTAAGTGTTTATATCACAAATGCCAGTCCTCGTCGGAAATCGAACCCGAACCTCGAGGTTGGTTAATGTAGTTAACTAGACGAGGGCTAGAACTTAAACTACTTAGTACTTAAACTTAAACTACTTAGTACTTACACTTAAACTACTTAGTACTTAGTAGTTAAAGTTCTAGCCTTGATGATGCTGTCATAAGCGAAACCGGTAGGCTATTTATAAAATAATAAAGTATCAGTTAAAAATATGAATTTATGTTTTGTATAAAAAAATGAATGTAAAACGAGGTCGTAGAAGAAGAAATGCACAAAAAAATGTTATTTTTGTGTAAATTGATAGAAGAAGGCGTTACTTTGCGGAAATCCATACTTAAATCTAAATAAAATTATTTAATTTGCAAATTTTCCGCTAAAAAATGTGTATACGTATTATGGAGTAACAAAACAGACAAAATAGTGCGCTAAGAATGAATTGGACTTACCGGAAGCTAAAACTCCCAAATATATCCAGCTCCACACAATACACACCACTAAACTGTTTAATTAGCACCAACAATACACATACTAAGTAAGTCCGGTAAGTCCAATTCATTCTTAGCGCACTATTTTGTCTGTTTTGTTACTCCATAATACGTATACACATTTTTTAGCGGAAAATTTGCAAATTAAATAATTTTATTTAGATTTATTTTTGTGTTGTATACTTACAGCAAATACTTATTACATTACATTTGGTATATTTTTACATTATCTTGAATGTTTGTAAATGAGTACCTATGTTATTTTATTTATTATCACATTCTACATAAACAACTGTAAACGAAGTATAAATATTTTTTTTAAATCTTTAACAAAACTACTATTTTTGGGGGAAAATAAATCAATACTTTGAAGTTGTCACATTTTGTAATAGCAACCCTTTACTACACTAATTAAAGGTCCTTATTTGCATTAGCATAATTAATATGTCGTAAAAGCTACGTTGTTAATAAATATATATTTTTTATCTTTGTTTAGTAAATGTGTTGATATAGAAGTGCCATGTCCATAAAGTTTACGCCATTTATAAAGATGAAACGTAGGATCTTTCTAGTTCTTTTGTAGTTAATTATTAGTAAGCTACGACTGGGAAAATTTCAGTTAAATTATTTCAATGGAATGTATTTAACCAGGTTTTTGGTTCAATTAACAAAGTCAAAATAACAGAGAGACCGGTTCAATAGAGTTAGTCATCAATAGTTTTTTCTTAGGAGTGTAACCTCCAGCAGTAGTTTATAACTTCATGTTCGTACTTATGCAACAAGTGATATTGGACTTTAATTTACGTTTAAATTTAAAATAATGATATCATGTTTTGAAGCTATGTTATAAAAAGACTTGTTATAAAAAGTTAGAAAACCAGTGATAATTGTGCTGACATTATGAAATAGTAAGAACAGTTATTTGTAGTCTTCTCAGAATTTTATTAAGAAAGCATGATATTGGAATTTCGTAACCTAAACGATATTAATAAAAAGAGTTCCTAGAAATGAGCCTTGAGGTACTCCAGGGCATACTACATTTAAATTATAAGAATAGTAGACTGGAAACACAAGCGATTATTTTGAAATATTAATATTTTTTGTGACTTGTATACAAAATATATTTAACTAAATTATAGGATGTAATATTACGGTTACAAAAATCTTTTAAAATTAAAATCCAAGTGATTACTTTAGACCTATCGCAAAAAGCCAGAAATCTAGTTAAAATCGTACTAACATTCAAAAAAATAAAGACAATATTTTTTGTCATCTTCTTAAATGTATATTAAGAAAGCGTGATATAATTATTAATAAAAATAGGTCCTAACAATGAGCCTTGAGGTACTCCATCTAGATTTAGGGATTAAGGATTGGAAGCAGAAGAAATTATATTAAGATTTTGTAATTTTTTGTGACTTACATAAAAACATATTCAACTATTTTTAGAATAAAACATTACGTACCCACGTTTTTTTCCTGTAGTAAAGTAAATGCAAGTAAAAAATAGTATGCGTAAGTTAAAGGCAGGCGAAGTAATTTATAGATACATTTTGAGATTTGATAGATTCGAATTCGACTCAAGAAGTATGCATATTGATTTTTACTAAGCAGGATACCTGAGTAACAAATGCACCAAATAAACTGTCTTTGCTAATAATGTTTATTTTAAGGTCTTATGCAGACCCTGGGTCTTAATTGTTCTTGACTATGAGTATCAACTGGAAATAAAAAAACAGCTATGTTAAAAAGGTAGATGCTAAAAATACGACAGACTTCCCAATCATAAGAAATACAAGTCGATGATGTAAAAAATAACTACAATTAAAATAAAAAAGCCTTTATTTCTTGCAAGATATAAAACAGTAACTTATTTATTATACTATAGAAACATTACACCGCCTTACCTATTCCTGCCGCCATAACGTCATGGCGTGTTCCGGTTCGGAGGGTAAGGTAGCCGGTAAACTTACATTTGCTCAAGGCCTAACATCCTGACCTCAGGTTGGCAACGCACTATTACCATCTTTGGTGTCCCTAGGCGACGTGAATTTCTTACATCACGAAATCCGTCTGCTTGTTTGCCTTCCTATAATTTAAAAAAAAAACATTATTATCATAAATATAGGTATGGTATAATTGCCTGCAAGAACCCTTTAGCGGGCGGCTGCCTCCAAAGAACTCCAATGTTCACAATTTTCAGCCGTTTTCATCCAATCCGGGCCAGCTATCTTTTAAATATCTACGTCCTATCATGTCTTCCTATGCTGCGTTTTCCTCTCAGCCCTTTCCATTTTGTTACTAGTTTTGTCTAACGGTCATCTTTTAGTCGTGCCACATGTCCTGTTCATTTCCATTTTGTAGTGCGTCAGTGATCTGTGATAGTTTTTTTTTATTTAATACGACACCATCGGGCACTATCTTTTTAGTATCAGAAATTACCTACTGCTACGTAGTAAGCGGTAGTACGTTGTTTATTTCTCTTGGAAAAATCCATATCATTCCACCAACCCTGGCAAAGCGATGGGATGCTATTTCAATAAGACATTAATTAAGTATTGGGTGAGGTAAGTCATACTTCAACTGAAATTGAGTTTCAATTATTACTTGTTTACGATTACATATCGTGATTCAACGAATGAATCATATTTTTCTTCTCATTGAAATTCTTTGCAAATTAACACGAAATATCAGTTTTTGAATGTACAAATTATTATACAAATATTTGTGTCTGTGCCATATAGCGCCTCAGGCTAAGATTTACCTATAGGATCGTTACGTATGCCTTTTTAAACATTAAAAATAGTCAATTACTGCAAAATTGTTTATTTCTTAAAATTGTATATCACTTTTGTTTTGTTGTTATCAAACACAAAAAAAGTGTGTATTTTTCTTTTGTAAATTTTGGTGCATAATAAAGTGTATTCATTCAATCATTCACAAATTGGGGTTTCATAGTTTCTCAATAATAATTTTCAAATCAAAAATAATTATTTGAAGTCAAAATGCCAAGCATTTATAGTTAACCTTGTATCTCAAATAAGTAGCATATAAAACGCAAATAAGTAAATCAAAAACTAAAAAAAAGTAACTAATATGAAAAACTGCTTCTGCATTATACATAAATCTCTAAATTTGTTATATAATCTCAATATGATTTGATGTTATTTCAGTTAATTTATCACCAAAATCCTGGACAGCGTTTTGAGTACGAGTATAATTTTGATCAGGGGTTTTACAACTTCATGTATCCAAGTAAAGTAAAGCGTTTTCAGGCTCGTACCTTTGAGGGAGGTAGGCAAAGGTACAATCAGGGCTCCCACGACTAACCAAAGGTACTAAGTCCCTCATTGTTGTAAGACTATCGCCAACCGATCACATAACCTCTCCTAGGCAACACTGTTTTTCATTATATAATTGAAGAAACAAGTTTTTCGTTACCCAATTTAGGGATCAAACCCGGGATCTCATAAAGTCAAGTCCAAAATAGGACCGCTGCCGCGCTGGGATAAAGATGCGATTGCTAATCTTTAACTTGTAAAGCAAACCAGATTTGGAAAATTATTAAACTGATGCACTGAGTTAGATCGTACTTAGTTGACCGCCTCGTTGTTCGAGTGGCTAGCGTACTCGCCTAACTACATCGACCAACCGCGAGGCTCGGGTTCGATTCCCGATGGGGCAGGCATTTGTGTGATGAACATTTAGATGTCTGCATTTCCGGATCTGGGTGTTTATTAAATGTATTCTTGTATCTATTTAAGTATTTATATGTAATAGTATCGTTGATTAACACCCATAACACAAGCATATAATTTGCTTACTTTGGGGTTAGATTCACTTTGTGTGATTTGTCCAGGGATATTTATTTATTTATTAGATTATGTACCACTGGCCAAAGAAAATATAATAATTACATTTTTCTCCTAGCAGCCTAATGTCAGTGTCTGCCATTGTCATGTTCTAACTTAAAAATAAAGGACACTGGTAAACTTACTTACGAATACAATCCAACCCGGTAATTAATTCACTATTAACATCTAAAATTACTACCTGTAACATATATTTCTAGCCATCAAAACTCCTGTTCGCTTCTTCGCCATTCTACGCAAACTGTATGGCTTGAGTAGAATCAAAAACCTGATGATAATTGTAACATAATTAAAATTACTAACACTGTTATAAGTGCTACACCCAACTCATTTAGCAACCATTTGTAATCACTGCGTGTGAGATATAACATTCAATGGTATATTGTTTAAAACTCTTTCAATGACGTCTGTAGCAGGTGTAACACTTTGGTGAAAAACTGATGAAACACTTGGCCAGAAGGTCATAGATGAACTAATGGGAGGCCATGAACTAAAAAGTATGGTATAATATGAAGACTCATGTTAACAATTTTACTTCGTTAGTGACCGTTTCGAGCTAGAAATATGATTCATAATCTTTTTCTTATTTAGTGTTTTTGATGTTAATAATAATCACTTTGACGTGACAACGTCTTAAATTAGGTTGTGGCTCGGAGTCACTCTTGAAAAGGTGTAACGCCCGCTCACGTCTGTTACGATGAGTCACTGAACGAGAGAGAGGCCCGCCGCCTTGCGTCTTTCTCTCACATATTCTACCGCGAAAAAGACGTTGTCATGTAAAATCTAACTAAAACCGACCGACCGTAAAACCGACTTTACAGGCAACCATTTTTTACAAGTTTTTTTTTTGCCGCTTCCTTGGTCATGAGCCTCGTGTCCGCGAAGCGCTAAGCTCGTGTTCGTGTTCCAGATGGCAGACGTATGTGTGATGAACGTCAAGATGTCTGGATTTTTTGGGTATGGTTATGTTAATTTATTCTGATATTAATTTCAATTCTATGTATTGGTATCGTTAACTAACACCCGTAATGCAAGCGTATAATTATTTTATTAATTTGAGGTCAATTTGTCCAGAGATATTTTATTGATACGTTAGGATAGGGATTTATAATAAGCAGATGTACATATTTGAGTTCGGGAGCTCGTTAAATTTTATAAATATCTATATATTTATTTGAATATTTATGAAAGTATTGCCTGTTACTTGTAAGTTGATTTAAAATACTAACCTAATAACAATAAATGGTTCAGAGATTAATGTTATATTTGCTAAGTTTTAAACAACTTATTTCTAAAATATATTTATGTTTTTGTTCTAATATGACGTTGTTGTTATTTCTTTGTTTATTGAGAAATTTTGAAAAATATGTAACTTTCCTTTCAAATAATTAAATAGTAGGTACCTATCTCATGTAGGTACTACATGCAGCTAAAATAAGTAACTTATAACCACAAAAGTAAATAATCAGATACTCCAAAGCTCGTCGTTAGATCGACCCTCTTATAACAAACAAAGGCTTATTTTACATCTGCCAAGCATCTTTATGCCCATATCAGGGCACTCACGTCTAGCTGAAGACACCAAATTTCAAAATGTAACAGATGGCTAGCCTATCTCCAACCAGGGACATACTATGCCAATCCAATCCCGAGCAACATTTTTTAAAATTAAAATAATGGAAAAAACCGCATTTATTTTTATTGCCCGACCCAAGAATCAAACCCGGAACCTCATGAAGACAAATCCAACACTTGGACTGGACTGGGAAAATCCGTTTAACGGTTTTTGAGTTTAATACTAGCAGAAGAAAACGAAGAAAGAGAACGACTTTGTTTTACAATAAGTACTAACAAGAGGTTCTTCCAGCCCGTTTTTTATGTATGTTTTTTATGTAGTATCTACCTAACCGAACTGTTTTTGCTCATACATTCGAAAACACAGTCGTGAACTAACCGCGATATTAGAAAGGAAAAAAGATAACGACTGTCTCAATGCCACTTCTTAGACTTTGTATTTACGACGTAAGCTTAAAATGGAATTGTATAAGACAAAACCACTACGTAATAATAATACTAACGGCTACCCGTAGTTACACACGCGTGTTGAAGTTCGGACTTTGTACAGTGATTCGTAAGCGGCTGAAAAAGGGAGAAAAGGAGTTGATATATTTATATTATAAATTTATAAATTTAATCTTTTTTTTTGCGATTTTTTATATAAACCAGTTCAGATTTTATGACATGATTAACAAGCACTCGTCTGTCCAAACTTTCATTTAGAATAATTACATTTATAATGGTAGCCAGTCGAGAACTTTGCAGCAGCTTGTGTGATCGGTATAACCGCCTTTCCTATTCTCGCAACCATAAGTGCTCACAATTGTCGTGCTACGTACTGGACGGAAGGGTGAATAAGTTTTTGTACAAGTGTCCTAAGATTCGCGACGCACCAGTACCATTTTAGGTGTAAATAGGGGACGATTGTCTCTTACAACAGGAAAGCCACCAAAGTGCTTGTTCGCTATCCTATAAAAATAGTATAGTACTACTATTTAAATTATGCGCTTCGGCTTTTCACTTTTTACTCTTTTTACACTTTACACTTATGTTTTTAAAATGGCTGACCTAATCTAAATTTAAGCTAAATGCAACTCTTTATATATAGTTATATTTAAAATCCATTCGGATTTCTGAAGCTTGAAGAATATAGCCAGAGGGCACAATTTAAATAATACTACTATACACCATTTAAAAGCTATTTAGTCACAATTTTTTATGAGCACGAAAAATACACAATTTCAATTATAGAATTATTTATAGGCTAGGCAAAAATAATTTTAAATATGATTTAACAGTCTCAATTTTTTGAGTAATCAGCTTAAAAACCTTTTGTCTCGATGTAATTAAGAGTAAACGTTCTAGACAATGTAGACACGAAGCCCAGCAAAAGATAACCTTGGAGGATACTTAGACTAAGAACTCACGGAGCGATTTTTCGCGCTCGCGGCGGTCAAGTTACTGCGGTTTTATTTCAAAACTCACGAGACCGCTAATTTGTGCGGTCATACAGACGTTGCGGTTGAAATCATCGCTTGCAAACTTGTACAATATCTACGGGCAGGCGACCGCTGCCGCGTGAACCGCAAACTACCGCGGGCAAAAACGCATTGCGAAGTGTGCTCTTACTTTTTGCATATAAATCCACATTCTACATAAAAAAACGCGTAAACAAACAGCTCGGTGAATTCTGAGGCTTAGTCTTCATCTTTTGATTATTATTAAACTTATATTAAATATACAGTTCAGACCGATGCAAATCAAGGCTTTTTATCAATGTTTACGAACGCCTATACACCCTATTAAATAATTTAAACGATACAAAACTGCAAAAAACCAACTAGAACTTACCGGGTTGCGAGTTCAATAGTTACTTTTTCGGAAGAGAACTAACGATTATTCTATCTCTTCCCATATAAATTTATTGACAACCCCCTAATAGATTCAGTTGTCATAAAATTGATATGGAACCATATTGGACTCATGACCCACATTCCGCAAAAAGAATCATTCAAATGGATTTATTATTAGCCAAGGAAAGGCATAATAAATATACAACAAAAAATACAGTTAACTTGAAAACTTCCCTTCTTGGAGTCGATAAAAAATCCAAGGGCATCAAGAGTCTCCGAAACCGATGTTTGTATTAAAATGATAATAAATGTGGAAGAAGCGAGGTAGGTAGCTCTGCAAAGATTATTATTATTGTGGTAGGGGTATTGACTGCAAAATGCCACTATTGCAGTCAATACCCCTACCACGTAAAGAAGTTGGCATGACGATAAAGGTATGTATAATAATATGTGATAAAACATTTTTATCTTCTCGACAATTTATTATTCCTGCCAGTAAGCATCCTCACGAAGCTTCTAGCCTTCGTTTGGCAGTCGCAAATCACTATTTTTTGGTGTTTGTGAGCGGCGCATTTTTCTTATTGTAACGAAATTTGGTAATTTGCTTTATATATGGAGCTTCTTTATACATATATCCGTTGGTTCGTTCGTGGTTTAGTAGTTTAAGTTTTAGTCCTGATAATTCCGTAAAAAGTGAAGAGATAACGTTGTTTATATAATCATCACTTATAACAGATTCGTAAAATAGAAAAAGTGTTTCCTTTTTAATGTTTAAAATTTCTAATAACAAAAACAAAACATGTAGAAATTATTATCTACTTACAATCCGCTAGTACTTGACATCTTAAGGGCAGTTAAGAATCTTAAGTGGTGTACTATTAACCCTAAAATGGACACGAGGTCTTTTAAACCGGATTATCATGTCTTAGATTATACTGACACAGTTTAGAACTAACAATCTATCTTATTATCTTTAATAGTTAGATTAGTAAATATTTAAGTCTTGCGAAATTTGTTGTCTTTTTTAATTTAACATAGTAAAGCATTTCGAAACATCCCATTATATGGTTTCATTGAAGGAATACTAGCTGCCTGTTCCGATTTGAACGGATGGTAATTTTTTTAATCATAAATTGAGATGTGATCTATCCTATCATTCAAATTGGATCAAACTGCACACAGTGTGTAAATTTGATTATAATCGGTTAAGTAGTTTAGGAGTCTATCGCGGACAAACAAGGTGACACATAATTTAAACATATTAACTTTGGACTGGTTTATATATGACCTATATAAACCTTTCACCAACCAGTTACTGGACGAGAACGGTGTACAGCAACTTAAACGGATGCCAGGAATTCGTCGTCTTACCTATTCCTGCCACCATATTGACACGTTTATGTTTCGGTTCGAAGCACAAGGAAGTCGGTAGACTTGCACAATAGGCTAAACATTCCAGCCTAAGGATAGCGATGCAGCTGCAACGTCTATGGCTTCTATAGGCGACGGTTATCTCTTACTAGGAGAGTCAAGTGCTTATTAACTGACCTCTCGCATAAAAAAGAAGATAGTGTTTTGTTATCGAAACCTGGACATTTCCTACGGGGCTCCATATTAGACCATTTTCCTTACTGCCAGGCTGCTCGCAAAATGCGAGCATAGGCTTACCGTAACTAGCACCGTGACTTTTGGCTATGTGGTAGAGTTTTAGATTCTAAATAGAAAACTAAGAACGCTATCAATCTAAATAGAAAGCTGCAGGAGCCAGAGCCAGCAGCCGGTTCGGAGAATAAGGTAGCCGGTAAACTTACTTTTGCTGGAGGCCTAACATTCCGGCCTCAGGTTGGCAACGCACCAAAACCACATTTGTTGTCTCTAAGTAGTGTAAATTTCTTACCATCAGGAAATCCATCTGCTTGTTTGCCTTCGAATATCATAAAAAAATTGGATTGCTTAGAAAAGTGTATAATAATTGATAAACAATTAACCGATTGTTCTCATCTTTAATACTAATTATTACAATGCTTTTATCGTCATGGCAGCATCATTATGCAAAAATGATATCATTCCATGAGAGTTGATGTAGGATTTTGAAATGTAATTTGATGGATTATGTTAGTGGAATTTTCCAGCTATTTAACGGTTCACCGTTAGTGGAATAATCTAATAATCTAGAAGCGGTCTTCGTACGCGAACGCCAAATAATGTAGCTACTTGCAATAAACTTATATCAGAAAAGTTATGTGATTAAGGTTTTCATATCAAGTTATCCCGTAAATGAGAAAATGCATATTTACATTCTATTACAGTGAATATATAATTAAAATTTCATCATCAATTAATTAATCAATATAATTACAAAATTACATATATATACGGAATATCCCTAAACAAGTTACACAAACTGAATCTAACCCCAAAATAAGCAAATTATTTTCTTGTATTATGGGTATTAGTTAACGATTGTAATTCATAGAAATACTTAAATAGATACCAGAATAAATTTAATAAACACCCAGACCCGGAAATGCAGACATTTTAATGTTCATCACACAAATGCCTGCCCCCGTCGGGAATCGTTATATTATAAGCAATTATCTGTTTGCCCGCAACTTTGTCAGCGTTGAATAGTTTAACAGCGTATACTAGAGCACTGGATTTTCTAATAAATTTTCATCTTCGTAATAGTCACCTGAGGGTTAGTTTCTGAAAAAACAATAGTTTATATATGAACTCGGAGCTTTAGCTTTATGCATTTAAAATTTCATAGAAGAAAGCGGTTCAGAAAAGACCAACAGACAATTAGGCAGACAAACAGACAGGCAGACTTATGTAATTATAACATTAATAATAAATGACAATTATCAGTTTGTAACATGAATATATGTTTTTGCGACACGATTTTATTTGGAAGGTCTATTTATTTGATCTGGGCAATTCCCATTAGTAAGCTTGGTAAGTAATGTTATTCGAAACGTATCAAATAAACCCAAACAAAAAATGATAATGTAGAGAATTTTAGTTCATATAATCTTCTCGTCCGTCATCATATTAGCTCCATTATGTTAAAATATTTTGTAATTATTAAACTAAAATATGGGGGATAGCTGCTTTAAAATCGCAAAAATACTTACATACAGAATAAAAAAGCTCTGAGTTACTTAATACAAATGTAAAAAATTAAATGTTACTTAATATAAATGTACATGTAATTTAAATATAAATGTTTACATTCCATTCTTTTTATCTCCTTAGTTAAGCGGATTCTCTCGGGAGAAATAGACTATTTGAGAGTAAAGCAAAACAACAGATTGTAGTTTCTTGATAGTAAATGATCAACGTCCTCTCTTTCTGCTCAGTAAAATCACAATATATAAATAGTATTTTTTGGTAAAATATAATGCCACTAACTTAAGTGTTCGGTACAATTTAAAATCGAAACATCATCACTATTTCGTGAATTGTCAGTCACTACATTTTTATTTATTTTTTATTGTCCCCTCAACTACATTTTTTATTGTCTTCATAATATTATCGTCATTTTTAACCGACTCCGCCCATGATAATCGGACATGCTTAGATTTCGGTATTGATTTTAAGGGTTGAATTTTTGCTTATTATATTTTTTGACGACAAAATTTCGACAATGTTTTCGACCTCAATGTTAAGGTCGTGAACGTAGACGAAATTTTATGTAGGTATTGTTAAGACTACCTTAAATACTAGTTGAATGTCGATAAAATTTCACGTTAATTTACCAATTTACTATCTAGAAATCATTAGCTATAGGTAACGGTAAAATTCTCAATCAGAAATACTAAACGCCACAGCAGCGACGCTGAACAAATAAGTTGATTGAACTGCATCTTCATTTTTCTGAAGATAAGAAGTCCTCGTACGAAATATAGAGACTAGACACAAATCTGCAGGTCTGGACAAAAAACCTTACTTAAAATTTAAGTAAGGCTGATAATATGGTTCTAGACCTTAAATTTATTTTGATTCTAAACCTTTGAAATTCAACAATAACATTTTTTTCGGGTTATAACATCAACACGTAGAGCCTATGGCAAATTTGTATCCTAATAATCAAGGACCCTGGTTACTTTTTTGACTGGGACATGACTGTGTCAAGATCTGTTATTATAGTGACAGGCATAGGTATAGTGGTGAATTCTTACACTTGATCAACATTGCTGAACTTTGAAGAATATTAAAAATATTTGGTCCTTAATAGCAGTTTTCTATTCTTGCTGTATAACGTTTGTTTTATATATTATAACATTGTTGTGTTAAGTTTGAATAATGTAAAAAAACTCCTCAACCACAAACCACAGACAATAATATTAGTAATCCATGTTATAACACTTATCTATTTTTATGTATATAGGCGGTGTATATTTCTTAACATCAACATAATATGCTTTAGATTTATAAAATTTGTCTTAAAACAGGCATCTATTTTAAATATAATTTTATTAACCCTAAAACGGTTACGTGTTTCTTAAAAGACCTCGTGTCCATTTCAGATTCTTGTGACATTAGAATACATAATTTTCAACAAGGTACAATGTGAATAATAATAGGTTTTTCAACATGAAAGGACAGGAAAATGAGGTTATATTAAATATATTTATGTAGCGGTTTAATGATAAAATATTTCATATTTACTGTATGCGGTTTAAGTAATACTGATTACCATAGCATAATTTAGCAATTATTTTCATTTAAACTACTAAACCATCATTAAACGGCCAAAAACTTAAAAAAATAATTCTTGTTCTGTGCTAAGTAGTTTGGTTCAGTGCAGGTTTTGTTGAGTCTAAATAATTAATTATGTATTTATAATCATCACAATTTTTGTTCTTTTATAATCTACTATTATCAACTAAATCTTAAATATGAAATCTTGGAAATTTTATAGTTTTCGAAACAAAAAACATTTTTTGAATCCATTTTCATTCTGTTGTAGGTACACATTTATCGTCTTATTAATAAACACTAGTGGTCGCCCGTTGGTCGACATTCGACCATAATAAATTTTAATATCTTGTTGATAAAAACGCCATCTTCATTTCTCAAGACCAACTACTTTGCTTCCAAACTTTTAAAGTGATCCATTTGTGATCTTTTATCGTTATCATCAAAAATTTGTTTGTTTGTGTGAAATGTATGGTAGTGTGGTTAATATTTTATTTATTGATTTAATGTACTTTCTAAGCATTATTATTAAAAAATATTAGCGTTCTGCACTTCTCCTACACATAAACTATAAATGTGTCAAATTTTATGCTTTCGTAAAAAGGGGTCCAAAGTTTTGGCATCACGTATTAATATACAGATAACTAAAGTACTCCAAGGTTTACCCTCGTGTTGGTCCGGGCTTCTTTGCAGAATAGACCATCTGCCTCCCTTGCCAGGCAGCTCGTATAAGGCGAGCATAGGCTTACCGTCATTTGTCAAGACCAACTACTTTACTTCTAAACTTTATAAATATAGTTCGCCATGAAATAGCGCCAGCTGTGATCTTTTATCATTGACCTCTAAGTATATGGACATGAAATACCTACAAAAAAAGCCTGCCATCGGCTACTAAACATTGCTGCCACTTTGACATAATAAGGCTGTCCAGAAAAAGCAGAGTAACGATATCGATATATGATCTATTAGTGACCATTGATACTTAAGTTTAGGCAAATAAATAAGAATTATTATTTACCTACCGAAATAAATCGCAACTATCACCTTACTTACTTTGTGCTACTCAAATTGTCTTATACCTAAATAGGAAAATGTAATTAAACGAAAGAAAGAATATTTGTTTACTTTTCGCGAGCAAGTTTTTTTTTACATTGTCGCGTGCAAATACGTTTATTCTTTATATAAGTTAGCTCTTTATTTTTTTTACAAGATTCATTATCATTACCAAAAAAAAGATCAGATTACATTCAAACCACTTTCTTTACTGATAAGTGAGCACTTGAAAGAATTCTTATTAAGCTAGACTGTGATTGATATTTTCAGTGGCAATGGTATACGTTCTTACCTTGTCCAAATATTCTTTTCTGGGAACGTAAAATAAAATATCGACAATTGTAATAGTACATCACTATAAAAATTGAACACTAAATATGGATTCTTGGCAAACATGAGAACTGTCATGACGTCACTTTAAATCGACGCCAAAATTAGCAAAGACCAAAAGGTCGTTATCTCTTTCGGCGTACATAATATCAACATATTTTGTTAAAAGAGACAAAAAGATGTTGTTAAGTTATATGTCGATTCC
>NJDD01000974.1:96311-207201 GCA_002245505.1 Calephelis nemesis | reverse complement strand
ATATATATATATATTTGTGTGTGTCAAATGCATGGAAATGTGTGTAATGTTATGTTTTTTGATTTAATGCACTTTATAAGAATTTTTATTGAAAAATATTAGTGTTTTGCACTTCTCTTATATATAAACTACAAGTGTGCCCATACAATGCACAAATCCAAAAATGAAATTGCACAGAAGGAGGAGCCTTCTGTGCAATTTTCGTAAAAAGTGGTTCAAAGTTATTGCTTCACGTATCAATATCATGGCGATTCAGGTTTTTTATTTATTTTCTATGAAAAACTCGAATTAAGGTATATGTTGAAAATGACTATTTTTAAAATATAACCGAAGCTAAAAATAATTCTTCGTTATTAACAATAATTAGTTATGTTTATATAAAAGAAAAGAGAAGCCATTTTATATGTAGTACTAACTGTTGCCCGCGGCTTTACGATGCGTCATTAATGATTCCACAAGAACATTTTCGTAATCATGTGTTAATCCAAGTTGTGCCAAATTTAATGAAAATCGATTCAGTATTTTTTGTGTGAAGGAGTATTAAACAAACACACATACAAACTATCGCATTTATAAAACTAATGTAGTATTTAAAACCCATTCTAAATGTTTCATGAAGATGAATAGACAGACCCTGGATTTTAAAGGATAAATCTAACGGCTTCCCATTATTCTTCGAGTGGCAAAGTACTTACGATTCCTCGATTATTAAATGGAATATTACTAACAGCCAGCAAATTTAGCAATTACATTTTTTTATAACTTAATTAATTTGTACACTTTGAATGTAGGGTATTAGCCCTACCTTAGTTTTAGGCTTCTCAAGTATTATTTCTACAAATTATATGTTAGACAACTAACAAAAAGCGACTAAGTTAATGATTACAAACAACATGACCGTGACTACCTACTGCACGTCATGTAGACTTCTTGTTCTATTTAATCACTACATAGTATAACACAAAGTCGTGTTCTCTGTCCTTATGTCCCTTTGTATGATTAAATCTTTCAAACTACGAAACGGATTTTGATGCGGTTTTTTAATAGATAAAGGGTTTAAAGAAGAATGTTTATATGTATATTTTATACCCGTGTAAAGCCGGGGAAAACAAACAAAGCAAACATCTACTCTGAAATCTTCATTTTCCCGTAGTCTTCGCATCACGCCTGATAGAATAGAACAATTTTGTTAATGCTTTTTGTATGTTGTTTTGAAAAGGTTCTTACGAAGACAAAAACCAAGAAAATGGGAAAAACTTTATTTTTGTTTTGTTTTTGTTGTTGTTTTTAGTTTTTTTTAGTTCGTTTGGAGAAAACAAAAGTAATGTAGCTGTTATTGTCAAGCAATACGAAGTTTGCTGGTTCAGCTACTCTATAAAAAGAGGTTTGTATAGCAAGCACTCTATCAAGAAAGGTAGTAAATATCTGCTTTAATATATTTGCAGGTTGATTACAAAGTAGCAAAAGTGGGTTAGTCAGTTTAATAAAATTGATTACAAATATTTCAAACTTCGTTACAATATAAAAGTTATGTTGGCAAGCTCTCGTGGATAAATTATAAACTTTTATTTAATAAAATCTAAGTGCAAGTCTTCACAAATAAATAGTATTATAAGTTATTTTCTTGTCTATAAGCTGCTTATCGCCGATCCGTTTAATTTTATAGAAGCATCTTTCATTTCGAGCTTCGGCAGCATTATTCACAATGATGTATTGCTATATTTCGAACATTTGACTTTGTTAGATTAGCCAAAATCTGTTAGCTTATATTAAATTCAAATTGGACGAAAAATAATTCTGAATTCCCTTTAGATTGAATTCTAACATTTATACAACAATCAAATTCTACGCACATATTTTCATAAATTTTATAATTTATCTATTATAATAGATGGAATAGTCAAAAATACGTTGAATTTTAATCTGTGCATATAATAAATTTTGTAGAAGGGTCAATTCTGTACATTGAGAATATTGAAAAAATAAATAGCAGGGGTGTTACTGGATCTATACCAAACCCAAATATGTGATTAAAAAAATTTTGTCTGTCTGTATGTTCTAGCATCACGTGAAAACTAACTTTTCGATTTCGTTTAAACTTGGTATAACTATATTTTATTATCCTTGGCATACAATGGAATACTTTTTATCCTGGGAAAATTCGTAGAAAAAAAATCTTAATTTTTCAGTTTTATCACGATAAAACCGACATCCGTGCGGACGAAGTCGCGGGCGGAAACTAGTTTTATATAAGAAGATAACTAATTAAAAATAATAGTGATACATTTGACATCAGAACCTTTGTCATGAGTTGGTAGAGATTACGTTCGGTAATTAACAAGTCAGTGGCAATGGGCAGGCCATATAGCCCGGAAGCCAGACTCGTGGTGAAGAACCCTATTGGAGTGGAGACCGTGGGGATACAAAAGACCCCCATTATTCAAGTAGGAAGACCTCAGATGCGATAGAAAAGTGGGCAAAAATTGGCTTCAGACAGCCTAAGATAGGAAGAAATGGAGAAAGTTGAAGGAGGCCTACACCAAGGCGGTTGAAGAAGGCTTGAGTTTTTTGGTCTAAAATTGCATTCCCTTAGTTACCGGTAGGTGCGCTGTTTAAAGTTTTCATAGTAGTAGTAAACTCGACAAGTCTCAAACTCATGGTAAGAGCACAAAGCCCTTACCGTGAGTTTACGGCTCGTTAAGTTTACTATACTCGCTATCATGTCTGTAAATTATTTGTATGAAAACTTTGAACAGCGCCTCTATTGGTAACCAAGAGAATCACATTTTCAGACAAAAACTTTCATAGACTTCGACACGTAACTTAGCGAACGTAATTTGTACCAAATCATGGTGAAGGTTCTGAGCGCGCAGACTCTCACATTAACATTGAATAATATTTACATTTGACAATCAAATTTATCGGGTTTCATCCGAGGGTGGTGTCAAGGGTCTCTGAAACTGGCGTGTTTGAGTGAAAAGAATAATTAATGTTAGGGAAGCTTGGCAGGTCTGCAAGGTTTATTTACCTCTCGATAATATCTACCTATCTCATTAGGGACTTGAGTAAAGATAAGTAAGTAAGTAATTACATTCCAATCAATAAATTCTAGGCAGCGAATTATGTATGTATAATTAATGTAATTTTAAAAATGATATTTAAACGCAAAAAAAATCAGTGTTGAGAGACTAATAAAAAAAATACCTTCACTGTATACGAAAATCGCCTCTATGGTCTAGCGGTCCGGGTGTTGGACTTGACTGCATGAGGTCCCGGGTTCGAATCCCGGGTCGGCCAACAAAATAAAATTGATTTTTTCCAATTTTCTAATAAAAAAATGTTGGTCGGGATTGAAAATGTACCCGGTTGGCGATAGGCTTGCCACCTATCACATTGTGGGACTTAGTGTCTTCGGCTAGTCGTGAGTGCCCTGGTTGTGCCTCTACCTACCTCTTCGGGGACATGGGCGTGAAGATACTTTTTTTATATATACGAAAAGGTTCGTAAAATAATAACGTAAAGTAACGTTGGAAAACTACTCTACCTTCAATAAATCATTACTCGGTTTGTATTAGGTCTCAACAATCAATTAAAATACACCAATCTCTTCATTTTTTTATAAGCTTCATTTTTGGTTCTCACACTTTTATTGATATCGATAATCGATTTTTTTCACGAAAAAAGCCAACTTTCAATCGCGTGTAACTCGGAAACTATTAAGTTTTTAAAAAATATGCTTAGAACAATTTTTCTTAAAATTTGTTCTTCTATCGATTTCCGTGGTTATTTTCCACCAAAAAAATTCACCCCCTAGTTGGGGTGGAACTCACCCCCAGGCAAAAAGCAAACATCGGGATAGGGTAGATTTCGCTTTTTGAGGTATTCCCTACATGCTGTCAAAATTTCATGAAAATCTATGCAGGTTCAAAAAATTCGGAGGTGAAAACCTTGGTAGTTTGGATTATAAATACAAGATGCGTTACATTATTGGATATTATTGGTTATATAAACGCTTAAAAAATCAGAGTTAACAAAGAGACTAATTAAAAAATACCTTCACAATATACGAAAAGGTTCGTAAAGTAATAACGTAAAGTAACGTTGGAATATTACTCTCAAATCCAAAATTAACATTTTTAGACGATATTACTTTTAAATGAAAACCCTCTTTGTTTATCAAATCGCTAACGAGCAGTTTCCAACGTTTTGTTTACCTGTTAGACAATTTTTGTACAGATCTCATTAAGATTTCAAAATATGACCAGGATTTTTCAAAAGCAATATTGTTTTCGTAATTATATTCGGCTGCATTGTCCACGTAGTATTAAATTCATGATTCGTAATCTTTTAATTGAAAATGGCTTTGATTCAATACTCTATTTGAACATTCACCCAAGTACACCTACGAAATCTCCATTTGCAATATAATGAGATGAAATTATTTATTTGCGGAATATGTGTGTTTAAAAGTAATTACGGAATATTTATTTCCGATTATTCGTACCAACATATTATATATATTAAAATATTGCAGGTTTTATTTTTGTTAATATTTATTTTTACATATATATTCGTTTAAATATATTCACGACTAGGCTAGCACTTATTAATTAAAGCAAAAATTATAATGATCGAGTTTTACCCTATCTATCATACACTACCAGCGTTTTCAAACCTAGCCAATCAGGAGAAAAAACGGCGAAACAAGCTCATCGGCAACCAAGCCATGTATTGATTTAGCAATATATTGGTTGATAAAAAAATTCTAAAAGAAATCTTAACATATTTAAATGACGTGTCACGTTGTTTGTTTGCGATGATGTCCTAAACTACTTAACTGATTTGAATCAAATTTATAGTTCGATCCAACTCCAAAGATAGGACAGTTTTCATCTCAATTTACAATAAAAAAAATACCATCCGAACGAAGCCGGAACCGTAGTTAGATATAAAAATTATTCAAATCCAAATTTAATTTGAGTCTGCCAAGGAACTTTTTTTATGATTTCATTAAAAAATATCTTTAGGCCCATATCTCCGAAATGGTAGGCAGAGATAAGAGAACCTACTACTAGCCGAAGACACTCAGTCCCATAATGTAATTGGTGGCAAGCGAACTGGGCACGTATCTAATCCCGGGCAACGTTATTTTTATTAGATGTATATTTTTATTCTCGTACCGCCTTGAGACTTATTGAACTTGAATGAAAAACATTTTTCTGAGGAAAGAAAAGGCTTTTGTAGTTATAAATAACATTAAGTAAGACCTACTTATTGTGACTTGACCTTACCTTACACTGAACTTTATTTTACACATTATGTTCAAGTAAATTTCAACCTTATTGTACACAAAATAAAGTCGCACGATAAAGTCAGCGACAGCAAATTATATCCTGGGTTTTCTCGACAGCTTACAACCTTTTTGATTACATTCTACTTCTTTCTTTGATTTGAGGGATTGAGACTGAATAATCTGACTGAGATTGCAGGATTGTTTGAAGATCCCAATCACAGTTTCGCTGCAATTATAAATATTGAAATTAGAGTAAAAGTAAAGTATCTTCACGTTCATATTCCCGAAGGGGTAGGCAGAGGCACAACCAGGACAATTACGACTAGCCAAAGACATTGAGTCTCACAATGTGATACGTATGAAACCTATAGCCAACAGAGCACATATCTAATCCCTAGCAACGTTATTTTTATTAGTAAATTGGAAATATACATTTTTAAATTTGTTTTGTTGCTCGACCCGGGGATTGAATCCGGGACTTCAAGAAGTCAAGTCCGACGCCGGACCGCAAGACCACAGAGACGATATAATAAAATTAAAAATCTGTATATTAAATTCTTTCCATTTTTTGCAGTTAGTGAAATTCTATTACATATTTCAAAATAAACATGACAAAAAACACTCGCACTTTTTCACTTAATATATTGTTTAAAAAAAAAGAAGTAACATCAGCCTACCGGTTTCGCTTTTACAGCATCTTTTGTCTTATCTGTTAACTTATTCTAAGCTAACAGTAGACAACTAAAAAACGAAAATTTTCCGGTTAATGTAATGTAGTAGCGGTGCATCCGAAAATAATAATAATAGGGCTACATCTAAAGCACCGGCACCAAATTTTGAGAAACGGTTAGGAATCAATAATATTTTCGATCTATGAAAAAAATAATTTATAGTTTCTATCCGACGCTAAATACAAGATGCATTATATTATTAGATATTATTGCTTAAAGCGTAAGCAGAGTATAAAATTGGTTTCCCGCGACCGCAGTCGCGTTCGCAAGCTGTTGACGTCATGACTACTAGGTATGTGACATAGCGTGACAACAAGTAAAGCATTTTTGCGTACTATTTGAAATGAATGTTTATTTAAGTAAATATTGCAATTTCGTAAATTTATTTTAATTATTTAAATATTTAAAATGCATTTAAGCCTTTACCCCTAATTTTACTCCTAATATTAAAATTTGGCCATTCCTTTCAAAGTAACCCTATATAGTATCTGAATAGGTAGTCTATTATATATGAATAGTTAATAGTATTCTTAATGTTGTAGTTTACAAACCTGTTTTTATTAATAAGTTTGAGGTTTTTGCATCTATGGTCTAGCGGTTCGGGGTAGGACTTAACTTTACGAGGTCCGAGTTTGTTTACCGGGTCGTGCACCAACAAGAAAATGTGTTTTATCAATTTTCTAATAAAAGACAACATTGTCAATCGTCAACTGGGCACATAGCGCACTCCGGGCGCTATGTGCCCAGTTGACGATTGGCTTACCACCCACACATTATAAAACTTAGTGTTTTTGGTTTAATAGTTGGTGCCCTGGCTGTACTGCCCACCTCTTCGGGGATACTTTTGATGACTTTTTTTAATTAAAAAAAACAATGTTTCTCTCTTATTGGTATTGGTGTTGCCTACATGAGGTTTCAACCAGACGATCCAAATGGTGTTTCTTCAATTCTGCAATTAAAACAACTTTGCTTGGGATTTAATAAGTCCTAAAGTGGGACTATCTTTTTTTAGCATACGGACGTGCAAATACTTGTATAAACTAGAAATAAACTATTTTTTATCTATTATGATATTGGAAGGCAAACAAGCAGACGGATTTCCTGATGTTGAGAAATTCCTGAGGCCGGAATGTAAGGCCTCGAGCAAAAGTAAGTTTACCGGCTATCTTACCCTCCGAACCGGAACATGTCATGACGTTGTGGCGGCAAGAGTAGGTAAGGCGGTGGTACCAATCTGGGCGAGTTGCTGCTAAACTCTACTACCTACTTAGATGTCACGGTGTTAGTGACGGTTAGCCTATGCTTGCCTTTTACGAGCTGCCTGGCAAGGAAGGCAGATAGTCTATTCTACAATGAAGCCTGGACCAATACGGGGAATAAAATCTAAAATTAGTTTTAGTGTGATAATATTTAGATGTTCTAGCGTATATAAAAACAAGCACACAGCTTTTCTATTGGTTAGGGGCAACTTTTCTATTGGTGACCTTTTGTTTACCTCTAACAAGCTGCCAGGTGTAGGAGTGAGGATTATAGTAGGTATATCCTACACAAGGGACACTTTAGGGGTTTAGGAGTTATGATGTCAAAGACATACAAACATACACAATTTCTTTCTTGGTTTGGGGGTAAATATTAATTTTGCCTTAGCTAGTGAATCAGAATAATCTTTATTCACATGAACCATACAAGTGGTATTTGTGAGCGTCGACATTGTTTAAACTACCGCCGGATCGGAATCGCGGCCTCACTCTGAGAAGATTTTAACTTACATAAAAGGTACAATAAATTACATTACAAATTGCAGTGGGAGATTGGAACCTCTATTCCCAAGCATGTTCATCTTCCAAATACTCTGAGACCGTATAATAGCCTTTTTGACATAGTTTAGTTTTGCATAGTTTTTTTAAACTTATTTATAGGTAGATCTCTAATACCAATGGACAGCTTACTGTAGAAACGTATACATTGACCCAAAAGGATTTACTTATTTTATGGAGACTAGTGAAATTATAAAGCAAAGACTTTATTTGCGATTCAACTTTTCTATAAAATGATGTATCTTCGCATGATCAAACAACGTTAATCAAACAGTATAAGGGCTGGTAAACTACTAATGAGTTTGCCTAAGGTAAAGTAAATGTGTAATAAATATTTTATAGCAAATAACGGAGAACTTTTAGGAAAACAAGCACCTACGCAAGGAATAATAATTTTCAAAGACGCTACACGGGAGCGTTACTCGTAAGTTTTTAATATTCCCCAATATTGCTTTAAGGGTGAAGATAAACGAGTGTAATTTTATGAGTTGTGAGTCGCGTAATTTCGGTCACTTATTAGTCATTCGTTATTTATTGTGAGTCGACAGTCATCTCATTTTGCGTCGTCGTGTAGTACAAACTGCATTTAGTATGAAACTGAATGCAGCAGAAATTACGCGACAGAAATTACGCGATTCACAACTCATGTAATTACGCTAGTTTGTCTTAACCTTAAGAGATACTTTGGCGTAGGCCGATATTTTATTAAGACTGCGATTCTAATCAAGTGGTAGTTTTATAGAAATATCGACACCCACAAGTATTCTGTTACTGAATATGAATGAACACTCCAATGATCTTAGAGATTCAAATTCGATTCGCGGTAGAGGCAGGCGTTTGTGTTATTATTATAATATGTCAACTCTGGATCTGGCTGTGTCAATAAGGTTCTCACGCTTTACTTTTTGCTATTCAAAAGAAGTTTGACATGATATTGGAATAAATTAATATTACATAAAAATTATAACGTTAATATTTTTTGTGCTAATTTTAAAATAAAATCATACTTTATTGTATTGTATAATGACGATAACAATATTATTCACGCCCATATCCCCGATAATAGACAGAGGCACAACCAGGGCACTCACGACTTGCCGAAGACACTAACTCATGCAATGTGATACATAGCAAGCCTATCGCTAACCGGGCAAATATTTGGATATCACGTATCCTGGGTCACGTCATTTATTAGGAAATTGAAAATATATATTTTCAATTTTTTTGTTGCCCTACCTGGAGATTGAACACGGCACCTCAAGAAGTCAAGTCCGAATCTCCGAGTTCCGAGTATCCGAAGTACGTATACCCATGTAAATGTAGATATGTACCTAGTAAGTATAAAATATTACTTAAGCACAGTAAAATTGCAAAAAGTCAACAGATTTCAGTAAGTAAATCATCTACGTTAACAAAATTAAAATATCTTCTTCGATTCCTCTGGGATTCCATCGTCAAATCCAGACTTGGTGCCTACTTCGGTAGTACGTTCTTTTAAATTAAAAATAATTACAGAAATGATTGAGAAATCAATTACCAGATAAAAAAAAATTAACTTTCATATGTTTAAATAAAGAAACAATTGTACTGTTTTACGTATCACATCAGCCTGATAATGCTGTCATAAACGAAACCGGTAGGCTATTTATAAAATAATAAATTATGAGTGATACATAAAACAGTACAAGTGATTCTTCATTTAAATATATGAATATTTGGAAGTTTTACCAAGCGCCGATGATGGAGAATATCAAATACATATAACCTTCTTTATTCGTAGTCGGTCATAAAGAGACCACAAATGAGTCCCCCGTTAGAAAGTAATTGCTCATTATTTTCTGTGTTTGAAAAGCTAAGCCTTAAATTGTAATTTAAATCATTTGCTTGAGTAGCCTTAATTCAAATACATGCAGTTGAATTGATTTGAATAAGTTATTCATTCCACTCGTTTAACTTTCGCTGTATGGGGCTATACAGGTGTATCAGTAGAGCTAATAGACATTGCATTTTTTAATTGTTTTTGCAGTTTGTTTCGCTAAAATTGATAACATAGTTTTTAAGAAACATATCTTTATAAGTTATACTTATAGCCTCGTTAGCTGATGGATTAGCATACACGCCTTATTTTACCCATCAACCGCCAGGCTCAGGTTCGATTTATGTAATGAACATTGTTGTTTATGTTTCTGGGTCTAAGTTTTGTTTTATTAATACAGGTATTCTTAAGAATATTTGTTAGATGAATTTGAGTAATTTTGTCGGAAATATTTATCACTATATAGTAAAAAACAAAGTCGCTTCCTCTGTGCCTATGTCACTTTGTATGCTTAAATATTTATCACTATATTTAATATTTTTATTTTATTTTAACAGTGAAGTAAAACTTACAGCTAATAAAGTTAGTAACGAAAATAAGGCAAAATACAATTAATAATTAATATAAAACATAGTCGCTTCCTCTGTGCCTATGTCCCTTTTTATGCTTACATCTCTAAAACTACGCAATAGATTTTGATGCGGTTTTTTTTAATAGATAAAATTATTGAATAGGATGGTTTATTTGTATATTTCATAACCGTGCAAAGCCAGGGCGGGCCGCTAGTTTATTTATAATTTTTAGAATATACCAATTTCCATTATGTACCAATTTACATTATGTTCTTGTTGCATGTTCCTGGGCTATATTTAATCCTAAATTAATTTCTAATACACAATGACTAAACCCTATTTGGAAGCTTTTTGAGCTAATTTTAAGGACATTCTAAGAAAATTTGAATAGGTCTCAAGAGACCGCTTACATGTTCCTGGGTGAATTATTTAACTTGAAATTACCTCTTAATAGATAGTTAAGTAATTGTATTTTAAATGATAAAACAGACTTTTAGAATTAAATAAAAATAACTACGTTAGTTAAAACCGGCTTCAAAACAAAAAAGTAAAAAATAATAAAGATTTAATATTACTTATATACTACCTATTACTTATATGTGTTATTTACTAATTGGTTTGAAGTCGATGCCAAGCCTTAAACGAGTATATTACAAGTAGGTAAGTATTAAATTGGACTAGCACCGACTTCAAACCTATTTGTATATAACACATACAAGTAAGAGGTAGAAAATAATTAATATTAAATCTTTATTATTTTTTAATGTTTAGTTTTGAAGTTGGTTCAGAAACCACGGCAAAATCGGTGTACATACATAAAAAAATATACCGGCCGAATGGAGAACCTCTTCGGTTTTTGAACTTGGTCAACAGTTATTAAAATTAATTCAAAAGCATGCAAGCGTAGTATTTTACCATGGACCCTTATATCGTCATGAAAATTCGTGTTAAGTATATTCCCACATGTAATGTGGAAAGTTTAGTTTCTTTATGTGCTGTGTAAAGGTACTCCCACACTATGATTACTTTACAACTTCTGTATGTAACCTTAACCTTTACAAACATATACATTACAAACAAAGCTTATGGATACTTTTATTTTTATATTAAGACTAGCTGTTACCCGCGGCTTTACTCGCGTATAATTTCCAGATATACTACACGTATTTAATTATTTTTAATAAGTAGCCCAAAAGTAAAGTTTCATAGTTCTTACTTGAAAAAATGTCAATTTTCAATCTTAGTTTGGGGCAGAATTTCCAAAAACGCTAAAATACTTATCTAGTCATTTTTAATAAGTAGTACAAACATAACATTTCAAATTTCTTACTTGAAAATTACGGACTTCCAAATAAAATTTCAACCCCTTTTTCAACCCTTAGGGGCAGAATGTCCAAAATTCCGTCCTTAGTGGGTGTCTATTAAAAAAACTACTATAATTACCAAATTTCATGGCTGTAACTCTAACAAATTTCCTCAGCAATGATGAATTAGTCGGTCAGGACAAGTGATATTATAAGTATAGATAATATCTTTAATGTAATGATTTCATTTATTGTAAAATATACAGTAATGAATAATGCTAAGGAGTCTGACTGTATTTCTATGTTTTAATAGTATAACAAAGTAAACAATTTAAGCGCAGTCTAACTGTAAACAGCCAACTTCGAATTTAATATTACTAGTGGTCGCCCATTGGTCGAAATTCGACCATATTAAATTTTAATATCTTGTTGATAAGAACGCCATCTTCAATCTAATCGACCAACTACTTTGTTTCCAAACTGTTTGATTCGCCATTTGTGACCTTTTATCGTTACCATCAATATATTTGTTTGTGTGTGTCAAATGCATGTTAGTGTGGGTAATGTATTATTTATTGATTTAATGTACTTTATAAGCATAGTTATTGAGAAATATTAATGTTCTGCACTTCTCCTACACGTAAAACTACAAGTGTGCCAAATTTTATGCTCCTGCGTCCGAGCAATTTACGTAAAAAAGGGGTCCAAAGTTTTACCATACCATTGAACGCCTCTTTGATAGAGGGGTTAGCGTAAACGCCTAACTCCACTGTTTGATTTTGAAGTACGGGTTCGATTTCCTGTAAAGGCAGATATTTGTGTTATAAACAATTAAATGTTTTTCTTTCTAGGTCTGGGTGACATGGAATAACTTATTCAGACACCAGAATAAATTCAATAAAAAGGTTTTGGTATCTGCCATAAGTATTTTTATGAATTGGTATCGTTGACTACTCCCCTAATCAGAATCATAATACAATTTACTTACTTTGGGGCTAGATTCAATTTGTATAATATGTCCAAGGCTATATTATATTTATCTAAGTACACAAAAATAAGTATTTTCCTTGATTTCCTTTATTTTCCAACATACCTAGGCTTGATGGCAAAAGGAAAGCAATTCAAAAGTATTCTCTTTTAAATAAAAATCGGCATTCAACTGACTATATAATCGATAAAACTTAAAAATATATAAATAATTAAAAAATGGAAGTCGATCAAACGACTTCTCTTTTTATCGAGAAGCTTTTTCAATAAGAATAGAATGTGATCTAACCACTTTAGAAATGTTTTTATTTCTCGAATATTATCATATTTACTTTCTGATACCAGAATGTGATTTATAACTAATTGTATATTTTATATTATTAAATGAAGAAACACTTCTTCTAGCTCTGATGATGCTATCATAAGTGAAACCGGTAGGCTATTTACAAAATAATAAATGAATGAAGACACACTTGCGTTAACGGGTTAGAAAGGAATTAAAAATTTCGCCACGGGACTTGAATCCTCAGTAGCTCAATTGGTTAGAGCATTCGTCGGCTTGAGACAAAAGGTTACAGGTTCAAATCCTGTCTGGGGCGAAATTTTTTCTTTCTTTAAAAAAAAAAAATTATAGAAATTTATCCCACGCACAGGGTAAGTGCTAAAAAAATAAAAAATAAAAATACGAAGCAAGAAACGAAAGTTATGTTCATTCTAAAAATGTGAATTTCATCGGTGATGAACTCATTTGGTGGGTACTCAGAATTGTGTATCTATAGGACATAACTACCCGCGTTAACGGGTTAGAAAGGAATTAAAAATTTCGCCACGGGACTTGAATCCTCAGTAGCTCAATTGGTTAGAGCATTCGTCGGCTTGAGACAAAAGGTTACAGGTTCAAATCCTGTCTGGGGCGAAATTTTTTCTTTTATTTAAAAATTTATAGAAACTTATGCTTTATTTCAAATACAAATAATGATTGATTTATGAAGAAAGTTTCTGCAATGTACATAAAAGCATCATATTTTTTCATAAATGGTTATTTTACTAACTAAGCTTTTAAATAAGGATGTTTTCTGTGATATGTATTCGAACTTGTATTTTCCTAATACGTTAATTATTCCCCCACCTTTCCTACAGATAAGCAAGTTTCAGTACATCACCGGAACCCTAAACATATCACAAGGAATATTTATACTTACTTCCATTACAATGACATCCAACGGAATCTGAAACACTTTTATAAGAACTTCAATATGAGAAAAGTTTTTAATTATAGAACGGCTTACATGCAAAACAAGTGAATTTACTTTTACTTTTTGGGACAGTTTCACGATAGCCTTTCAATGTATTACAATCCCATATTTCTATTACATTTTCTGATATTGAACCCATTAAAGAAAAGTCGAATTATAACTAATGTTAATTGGTACATATCATGTTAATGTTAATCAACAAACCTGGTGTATTGAGTAATTGGTAACACCCAGTTCACAAGTTCCTTTTCAAACAAACAAAACAAAAGTTTTGTCGCAAAGTTTTTTTTGGAATTGTAATCAAAATGATTACATGCAAGTGCATAATAAATGAATGAAGACACACTTGTACTGTTTTACGTATAATTTATAGTGATACTTGGAATAATGGATAAAATATGAATATTTGGAAGTTTTACCAAGCGCCGACGATGGACAATATCAAACTGTTTGTTTGATTCGTAAAACAGTAGGTACAAGTGTTTTTTTCATTTAAAGATACGAGTATAACTAACTACATTTTCCATAAAAAAATGGACTGTTTTTACGCTGATAATTAAATAAAATTTGTCAAAAAAAATACTGGAATTGTTTTATATATGCCACCTCTTTATATCTGCTATCATGTCTGGATCATCTGGTTAGGATAGTCTATCATAGTTATAGTCCTTATACCCCAGCCATAGGACAGCGACGAACATACAACATCTAAACCCACGTTAACGGTAAAGAAAGGAATTAAAATTTCGCCATAGGACTTGAATTCTCAGTAGCTCTAATGGTTACAGCATTCGTCGGCTTGAGTAGAGGGTACAGGTTCAAATTCTGGAGCAAGTTTTTTTTCTTTATTTAAAAATTATAGAAGTTTAAGCACAGAGCATATGTTAAAATAAAAATACCTTCATACAACATCCAAGCTACGTTTATCTGTTACCAGCAGGGGATCCGCGAGTTTGTTCGCCGTGTTAAGCCATAAAAAAGATAAGCCACTGTTTTCTCTCGTTATGGGGAAACCCGAGTGCCTGTTCGCTGTTTTTTACCTTAAAATAATATCGGGAAACTCCCGTAAATGATGTTAAGTCAGGCAAAACATGTAGATATTTGTGTATACCTATACGACACATATTCCTTGAATCTATAAAACTCGTTCTTGTATACAGTATGCATAAGGCGTAGTTAATTAGATTGTTTTTATTATTATTATTAATCTGTCGGCTCTGTGGTCGAGCGGTCCGGGTGAAGGACTTGACTGCATGAGGTCTCGGGTTCGAATCCCGGGTCGGTCAACAAAAAGAAAATTGGATTTTTCCAATTTTCTAATAAAAAAAATTGCCACCACACCATCACATTATGGGACTTAGTATATTCGGCTAGTCGTGGGTGCCCTAGTTATGCCTCTGCCTACCTCTTCGGGGATGTGGGCGTGAAGATACTTTATTATTATTATTATTATCATCTATTCAAGTAATATAATAGGTAAAAACCCAAGGCGTTACAAGCTTAACCATTCTAAATATTACAATTTTCTAACTCAAAAATTAACAGTTGTACCTAAAATATTTTATTGCGCTAAATGTAAATGATAAGCTTTTTGCAAATATATCGATATCTGAGTTAGCATACCACTGACTAGTGTGATGGTTTGTTCTAAATAATAAATGAAAAAATATCCGTGGACAAATTACACAAATTAAATATAACCCCAAACCCGTCGGGAATCGAACCCGAGCTTTGCGGCTAATCGGTGTAATTAGAACACATCTATAGAAAATGGAATTTAATAGGTGATAGAGTTTGTAGCAACTCGTCCGGATTGGTACCAGCGCCTTACTATTCTGTTACTATTATTATACTATTCCCGCCGCCCGCGCCATGCTGACTAATAAAACATGTAACTTTTTTTAAAATTTTAGCACTTGCCCTGTGCTCGGGATAAATTCCTATAAAATTTAAAGAAAGAAAAAAGCTTTTTCATTATAAACATTACAATCTTTTTTTTTCTTTAAAATGTATACCTATAATTTATCCCAAGCACAGGGCAAGTGCTAAAATGAAAAAAAGTTGCGAGAAACAAAAGTTATGGCCATTTTAAAATGTGAATTTCGTCTGTAATGATGAACTCATTTGGTGGGTACTCAGAACTGTGTCCTGAACCAGAAATCCTGTCAGGGGCGAAAGTTCTCACAAACTTTCGCAATTTTGATATTAGTTGTTTTTTTTACATTAGTGATTAATAAACAAGCAAATAAGAGTAAAGACAACCATGGCCTTTAGACACCATAGAAGTTACAAATGCGTCTCTACCCTAAGGGCCGGGATGGAATACCTTATGTGCAAATCTACTGGGTACCTATAGAATGGTTTATAACAGTCATCATGGGTAAGACGGTAGACTCGGGCAAATGCTACACAGCTTTCTACTACAAGTATTTTATTATTTAACGTGTGTTTGTCACACGTTCATTGATTTTCATGTATGGGAAGCGCCTTCTTTTCTTATTTTTGTACAAAATACGTAAACCAGTTAAAAGAATACATTCCTCTACCAAATTTCAACTGCGCAATTCTAATAGTTAGGGAATAAACTGGATGTGTCATAACGACACTCAGAGATCAGTTAACCTACAAACATTATTCTAAGTCGCCCAGGATCAACATAGATATAGTATTTATATATGTATGCATTAATAAACAAAAATATTCCTGGACAAGTTACACAAAAATTTAATCTAGCCCCAAAGTAAGCAAATTATATGCTTGTGTTATGGGTGTTAATCAATATACATACATAGGAATACTTAATTTTATAAGCACCCAGTTCCGGTAATGCAGGCACCTAACCAACTAGCCACTAGACCAACAAGGAGGTCAAAAGATTAATATACGCAATATAATAATACGCTTCACGTTTTTTTTTTTGCCATATTATATCTTCATTACTATTAAACTGTGGTATGCCAAAAATCACCTCAATCAGTTTAGGAAAGTTAAAGCAGCTTGTTTGAAGTTGAGTTTCAAAACTACACCTGGACAAACATACATACATGCCAAGTAAAATAAGAGCTTGGAAAAATATGCTAGATTTGCACTTTACAGTGTTGATTAAGACAAATTTGCCACATAAAGTTAAGCAAATAAAAGGAAAGTACCAAGTAAAAAACCATTTGTGAATATGGGGAATTTCTCGAAACATTTACATACAATTTTATGTTAAATGAATTATCCATCAGTAAATAAGAAGTAGTCCCGAATCGTTTTTAAACAAAAAAAAAACGTTTCTAGGCTTTTTGAAGTTACGCAGGGGAATAGAGAAAAACCTTTATTATTAAAAAGATAGAAAAAGAAAGCTGTTCTAATGTTAACACAACATTTATCTTGTGACATATTACTGATGTGCAAATTCATCACTTACTCTACCTTTTTGTATGAAAAGAATAAAGAATATGCAGAAAGCCAGGCAAATGATATTTTTTGGTATCGACGTATCCTGTGTAACAAAATCATAGAATTAAAAAAGGTCAGATTGAGTTAAAACTTCACGCACATATCAAGGGCGTAGAACCGCACAGTATCACTAGGTACATAATATTAAACCAAGTTATTTCCTCTATACCTATGTCCCTTTATCTGCTTAAATCTTTAAAACTACGCAACGGATTTTGATGTGGTTTTTTAAATAGATAAAAGTGATTGAAGATGAAGGTTTATACTCGTATGTATATTTCATAACAGTGCGAAGTCGGGGCGGGCCGCTACTTTAAAATAAATGTCAAATTAACATATCTTTTAATAATATTGGAAGGCAAACAAGCAGACGGATTTCCAGGTGGTAAGAAATTCAAGCCGCCGCCGCTGCCGCATGGCGGCAGGGCTATTCTGAAGGAAGTTAAGGAAGGCGGATGTAACAATCCAGACGAGTCGTTGCGAAACTCTACCACGTAGTAGGATGTCACGTTATTAGTGACGCTACGCTTGCCTTTTACGAGCTGCTTAGCAGAAAATCGATGGTCTATTCTCTAAAGGATCCCCGACCAACAGGGGGAAATCAGACATAATCAAAATCTTCAGAATTTGGCACCAAACTCTGAAAATTCCTATTATAGAGTATGTATCTTAACGGACTTATGCAAAAATAATTTATGACAAAATTGTTTCCTTTTAAAATTCCAAAAAAAGTATATTATGATGATTAACTGTATGTAGTTTGTAATCTTTGAGGTTTTTATGTTTATTAATAGCACATTACAATAATGTATTATTACGAAGGCGTTTTCATAAACATAATATTTAGCTTTAACCAAGATATTTGGTAAGAAGTTACTTCGGCTAATGCAGAATCGACACAATTTATGAGTATATACTATACATTGGCGAGGTGGAGTGAGGGAGAAAGAGAAGAGTATTATATACCACTCGTTTGTGTATACGACTGTCGCGCCTGCGCACGTCTCATTTGACGGTTTTATTTCATCCACTTTTCCTTACGGTTTTTAGTACAACATTTTTTTCAGTTCGGCCGCGCAGCGAAATCCTTATCTCCTTCAAGCCTGTCGCAAGGAACTTCGTTCCAAAATATGTAATAGGAACCCTAACAAAAAATCTTACCTGGCAAAAAATTTTTAATATGAAAGAATTTTTGCTCTAGAATTTAATAAGGAACATTTCTACATAAAATAAATATGTTTTTTAACAAAAACAGTCTGTTAGGTTTACTAAAAAACTTTATTGAGTTTATAAGCTCGGAATCGGCTACTTTTTACAAAGATATCTTAACGGATGTATACGGGGATTTAAAACTTTTACAAAGTAGTGAAGCCGTAGACTTCAGCTTGTATTAAAAATCTTATATAAACATAATGTTTTTGAAGGCCAAACGTATATTTTATTCTGTGATGAAACCTTCTGTGGTTTATATCGACTCACATGCATTTTTTTATTAACACACGTAGGCACTGAAGGTCAAATTTGCTTTAATTGTAATTATGTGGTTTTTTGTTTGTGTGATATACATTTAAATTGTCGTTTAAAATGTATGTGTGCCATAATGATGTGATGAAGACATAAAACATACACATTTTCCTCAAAAAATATGGTTCATTACCTCTGTAAATATTTTTCTCAGCTTGTATCAACGCTGAGAATAAATTAAGTGTCTTGGTAATATCTTCTTAGCGCTGTGTTCGAAATATCAAAACATTTAAAAATAAAGGTATCTTTACGCTCATATCTGTTAAAAAGGTAGGTAGAGGCACAACCAGGGCATCCATAAGCCGAAGCTACTTAAGTCCCACAATGTGATAGGTGGCAAGCAAAAGCAAATGCGATCCCGGGCAACGTTGTTATTATTATAAAATTGAAAAAAAACACGTTTTCCTTTTATTGCCCGACCAGGGAGTCCAACCCGGGACTTAGTGTTGTCTAGTGCAACACCACAGCGGCGACAAGATTTCATTACACTTGTAATTTTAACAGCGCTCGTCACTGTCGTGTTGCAGTTTAGACTTACGCAAAATGCTTAAAGTTACAAATTGTTCTGTTCGCGATAAGTCAGCGAACTTGCCTGACACTATAGATGTGAAAGGTGCATCGCTGCCCTATATATCATAGTGCGGCTCGTTGTTCTGTTACAAGTAAATACTCTGCACTCACCTTTATAGATAATATTGTACATCTGTAGATAATATTAGTGTCATAACGTTCATACCTATACAAAATCTTTAAAATTATTTTGTCTTGACTGAGTTTCTGTTTTAAAATTAAAATGGAAAAATAAAAATCTTAAAAAAAGCTGAAAAGCAAGAAATGTTCATCCTTTTTATTGACCTGCATAATATAGTTTTTATTTTACTCGTTAATCGACCTTCACTGCTAGTTTTTTGATTATTTCGTCTTCGAAACTAAGTTTTTGTTTGTGTTATTTATTGACCTTCGTAACTTATGTAATAAATTGATTACGTACCTAAATAAACTTAAGTCAGCGCCAAGCTAGCAAATAGTTATTTCGCACTTAGATACGACAGTTGGCGATAATTACTAATGTCAACAAAACAATTACTTTGAGTTAGCACTAACCAACTAATAAACGAAAATTATCCTAACTTGAAAGAAATATTACTAAAAAAATAATAAAAATTCAAAAATGGACTACTTTGTAAAAAAATTGAATCGAATTGAATAGAAAAGTTTCCGATTTATTGTCATCATCATCAACATCTTAAACAACAAGCGCCACGAGTCACGTTCACCAGCCGCTAGTACTAACCAGCGACTCCCCGCGACTTTGACCAGATCATTATTCCACCGGGTGGGAGATGGGTCCTCCGGTGCGGGCTCACCACACTTGAACCTTTCATCCACAGCGGTTGTCGGTTCTGCGAGCAGTGTGGCCTGCCCTTTGCCACTTCAGCTTGTTGACTCTGTGGACTATATCGGTTACTATCGGTTCTAGTTTTTTTGTCAGTTGGAATTTTTTTTTCATCACGCTAGTGAAGCTGGGGGCAAAAGCTATTTATATAAAGTACTACCAGAACAAAGCATGGTCACTGAGCTAGATAATGTCATCATCTGCTTACGAGCAATAAATAATATTCTTGCAATAGGAGACCTATAATCTCATACAATGGCTGCTTATGACATAAAATTGCACATTTGCAATTGCGGCTAGTTTCTCACGATGTAATTTACTATTGTGTCTACGCAATGGTAAAATATCGCTGAATCGACGGTCACCATCACTTCAGTGACTTTACTACCATACAAAGTAACTTTTTCTTTAAATATAATAAATCGCCTCTGTATTCTAGTGATCCAGGTGTTGCATACATATACAAAGTATAATTTTTCTTTAAATATTATAACGACTCTTTGGTCTAGCGGTCTAGGTGTTCGACTTGACTTTATGAGGTCCCGGGTTCAATTACCGTGTCGGGCAACAAAAAAAGATAACTTTTTTCAGTTTTCTAATAAAAAAATGTTGCCCGGGATTGGATGTGTGCTGAGTTGGCGATATGCTTGCCTCCTATTACAATGTGGGGTTTAGTGTCTTCGGCAAGTCGTGGGTGCTCAGGTTGTGCCTCTGCCTACCATTTTGGAGATATGGGCGTGAAGATACCTTGCTTTTTAAATCTTAAAAAACAAAAAACTATGTCACGGTATTTGTGGTACCCCGGAAAAGCTCATTTACTTACAAGGATTTTTTGTTAATATTTGGCACCCATAAGAATAGGTTAGAAAGCAATTCGTAACAGTGAGATCCGAGAAAGAGTGGGAATGCAAGAAAGTGTTGGCGCTTAAATGCGAAAGGGATGATGCTCCGCTGGTTCGGTCATGTGGAAAGAATGACAGATGAAAGATTGACAAAGCAGATATACAATTGATGTAGGTACCCGGGGAGACCAAGGCTGACATTATACGATCAGATCTGATCTGTCTGATCAGAATCGGATATTATCCGAGGGTGGTGTCAAAATTCTCCGAAACCGACGTGTTTGTATGAAAAGTGTAATGAATGTGAAGGAAGCAAGACAGATTTGTCAGGATCGTGAGGTCTGGCACTCGATACTCTCTGCCTACTCCGTAAGGGACTTGGCTTGAAGATATGTATGTATGCATATATGTAGGAAGTAATAGATAAGTTTGAAATACAAAGATACCATCATTCCCTGGCTCTTTTCTTTCCATCTTTTCTCTTTTTTATCTCTTTTGTATAAAAATATTTTTGTTTCAATAAAACCTCTTTATCTACTAAAATTAACGTTAAGTACGCTAAACACGACCAAATTGGTTTCCGTGTAAAAATAATAGTTAATGTGCTTTTTAGCATTCAATTCTCTCTGTCAACAACGCAAAGGACTTGAAGTGACGAAATATATTATTTATTCTACTCAGAATAATCAAAAACTTTTTTATATGTCTCAGGTATAATAAAATAAAGATTGCTAAAGTCTAATGTAGCCTAAGTTTTTAACGTAAGAGACAGCGAAAGACACCGCTCTTATAATACAGAGATAACTGTTGCCTCTAGACACCACAGATGTTATAGGTGCGTCGCTGTCTTGTGGCCGAGGTGGTAGGCTTGATGTACAAGTATACCGGCTAACTTAACCTCTAGACCAGAATATGTCATTGTAACGGAACAGCTAAAATTCCCAGGCAAGTTGCAAAGCACAGCACTTTACTTCAGTGGTCTTGTTATGTCTTCGTGTACATACACATCTTCACATCAAGCGCCTTATGGGGTAGGCAGACACTATCGAGTACCAAATCTCACTATTCATATTCTAATCAATATTTCTATTTTCCTCTACATTCATTACCCTTTTCAAACAAACACGTCGGTTTCGAGACTCTTGACATCACCCTCGGATGATATCCGAGTAATCTGATTGTGGAATGTCAACCTTGGTCTCCCCGAGCATATAAATACTTACATCCTTATCCTCATTGTGTATCTGCTTATGCAAACTTTCATCTGCCATGCTTCCTTTTTGGTAGACACACTTGACCTCTCGCTGCCTCTGACGATCTCCTAGGCAGGTATTTAACACGGGGAAAAAGTCATAAAAAAACATAAGATCACAACTGCAAACAGTTCAGGACTTCAAAAGATGACAAGACAAGGACAAGAGATGATAATCCACGATAATGACGCCAGTTGTCTCGTGTCCATGCGCGTGATGTTTTTTTAAATGTCAGAGTTGCTGACCTCGCGGTTTTACGACTTCGTAGAACTTTATGGACGTATCTCAACACGAGACATCCTTATTTATACGGATTAGAATATCTACAAACCAATTGCCAAGGTTGCCTCCTGGGAAATCGAACCTCAACTTGGTTTTGTGTTTTAATTACTAGGGGTTGTTGGATGGGGTTGTGACTCGCCCTTGCTTATGATGCATTTTTAGCGGTCTTTAATCTTTACGTGGCTTACGTCCACACTGACACTTAAATCCTCGATTAATTTTAATCTATCTTGCATTCACCATTTTGTATGTTTGTGTGTGTAATTATTGACGTAAAGACTGATCAAGAGAAAACGACGGATTGCACTCCCGGGAGTGCTGGCAGAAGTGAAAACTTGAACACTAACGTTATGCATTTTTTGATATTTTGTAATGGTTAGGGAATAATTTTGCAAGAATTACTTTAATCATCAGTATGAAAGTACTATCATTCATGTGGTATTCATATATTGCGTAATCGTAGACAAACATGATAACACAAATATTCGCGTAAGCGCCCTGCGCCGTCTTACAAATTTTCGATCAGGTCACGTTTAGAACTTTTTTCCCCATTCCAAAAAAAGTGTGCAACGTTGCTAAAGAAGTTTTCACTTTAATAATCCACGTCTCTGAGTGCAGCCGTTAGTAATATTACTTAATCCGTGCTTTAGGGTTTCGTTACAAGAATAAATAAATAAAGTAATGTAATGTTTAAGTAACGTATTTATGTAGTAGTGACAATTAAAATAAATAAAGTACGTAATTATTACACTGTGAGTAATATTTATCTTGAATTTAACAGGCCTCGAGTTTCATTTCACTAGGGAAATTATTTGTAATGCTGAATAATGTTTATCAGAACAGTAATTAAGACTTATTTTAACCTAGACTTTTTTCTTTTATTGCATCTTTAAACTTATAAGTAATGTGGAAGAATATACAGGTCTGCAGTGATCGTGACATTTAGCAATCGATAGTTTCTGCCATTATCGCGAGAAATTTGACTAGATTCGACGTTTACCGCCTTACGACAAAAAAGTACTTAATTAAATCCTAGGAATAACATGCTACATATGGATGATATGGCAGCATTTTATTAGTTTAAAATCCGATTTTAGACAGTGTTTAGTAAAACATTTGTGTTCAACAAGTGTGTAAAGTTTTTGTGTTAATTCGATATAATATGAGTACATAGTCTAAAAGTTAAATCCAAAAAAATATTTAATTTGCAATTTTCCGCTAAAAATACTGTAAAATGCCGTATTATGGTATTATGGCGTATTATGGTATTATGGCGTATTATGGCGTGATAAAACAGGCAAAATAGTGCGCTATAAATGAATTGGACGTATCCGAAGCTAAAACTCCCAAATATATCCAGCTCCACACAACACACACTACTAAACTGTTTTATTAGCACTAACAATACACACACTATTAAAGACTTGAGATTTTTGTAAAGTGAATTTGGATTTGAGTTTGGATTTAAGCGAAGTAACTTCTATCAAGTTTAACAGTGTTCCGCAATCTATTCTAAAACAGGATAAATATACTTGTAACATGGATTAATGGTATCGGGAAATGTGAAAATGGTATTTTTAGATCAATACATTTATTTTCTGTTTTTTTATTATTTTTTATAATATTAAAAGAAAGCAAACAAGTAGACTAGTCACGGTTTAAAACAAAGGTCAAGTATTGTTGAAAATTGTTAACAGTTACAGTGCCAAATTAATCTTGGAAATCAGGTGCCCTTTAAAACTGGAATTCAACAATAGTAAGCATTGATAATACCCACTGGATAACAAAGGCGGTACCAATTTAAGCTTTTTATTCTACCACATAGTCTGATTCACTATACCTACCAGTTACTTATCTTACTAAAACATTGTCAATGGGGTTACGTGATGGTGTTGTCACTTACCTATATCAAATCATTTCAAGCACGATGTAAAATCCCTTTTGTATGTCGGTAATAAGATAAGTGGATGAAAGTAAAAAAAAGGTAAGGCTCATTAGCACTTCGTGATCTAACTTTCTCGGCCACAAATACCATTTCCAACTTTGGAATGCAATAGGTAACTCAATAATTAATTGCACAGTAGGGGAGCCCAAGAGGGCGGTTTGAGAATTGCTCGATCGCGTTGTGATATATGATATTCTTTGGAAAATTGTGAATCGCCGCCATCGTATATAAAACCTCTATATAAAAACGCATGTGTGTCCAATCTGTTTAAACATTTTTGTTTCGAAAATTTGTTTAGATGTGGTGCATTCATTGCACTTGACACATGATATAAAAAACTGTATATTTAAATAACCTGTGTGATTTACCAGTGAGTTAAGGAAGTAGTTATTTTGGAAATTTTCAAAAATAGAGTCAGTATTTCTGAACCAAAACAATGTTACCGACTACACTGTACACGCAGCTTCGTCCGATATGTTAAATATGATGTGGATGTGTAGCGATGTTGCAAGATATAATCAGACACGCTCGAGTAACGCCCCAAATCTCATCTGGGGCTCCCCTACTATCAGATGATATATGTCAATTGATGAGAAGCTTTTGATGTAGTGATTAAGATAATGACTTGGTTTATTTCGCTTTCAAAATATTTTTTAATATTTTGTGAAGTAACACAAGTTGTTTTTTATAACTCGAAGCTACTATTAATGGGCTCAAGTATTTCCAACATAAACAAAATTCATCTTAATTTAATAAATTTGCCTAAAACCTTCTTTATCTCTTGGACAAAACCTTAAAAAGCAAATTCAGAGAATTTTGAACTCCAGAACAGACTTAAGTACAGATAGACGAAGCAGCTGGATTTTCAAAGAATGCAAATGAATCATCAAATTATTAAAACATAGACTAGTTAAGTTATTGCTCTTGTCCGTGAAAATATAAAATGTCAAGAAAACCAGTGATATAAACTGTTTCAATAATAAGAAATTATACCTTTGAATATCACGAAACAAAGGCGGGAAAAAACCTACCTGAAATTAAACAATCGAGGGTCATAAGTCATTCGAACATAGGGAAAATGTATTAGTCAAGTAACCCTTGACTACAATGATGGGAAACTAATGAATCATAAAGGTCATAGCACATTGCATGCTTTTGTCGTAAAGGCCATCTATACCGGAACTACACGTATCAAGGTTAGTAAATTGCATTTGTTGAAATATCACTAAACATTTAAGATGACATAATAATGTAAATTGCTGGCCATGAGTGATGACAATATATAAGTGTGGAGTCATTTTATTTTTATTTTTAATGACATTGGAAAGCAAACAAGCAGATAGATTTTCTGATGGTAAGAAATTCCCGCCGCCTGGAGACATCTAAGATGGTAATGGTGCATTGCCAACCTGAGGCCGGGATTTTAGGCCTTGAACAAAAGTAAGTTTACCGTCTACCTTACCCTCCGAACCGGAACACGTCATGACGTTATGGCGGCAGGAATAGGTAAGGCGGTGGTACCAATTTGGATGAGTCGCTGCGATACTCTACCACCTAGTCACATGTCACGGTGTTAGTGACGGTAAGGCTACGCTAACCTTTTACGAGCTGCCTGGTAGGAAGGCAGATTATCTATTCTGCAAAGAAGCCCGGATCAACACGGATATACCTTCACGCCTTTTCATAAGTAGTAGAGAGTGCTCAGTGTAGTAACCTACTAACTATAACTCATTATGAAGATTAACAACAGATGCAGAAAAATATAGTCCCAAGGTGTAGTGTCACCAACTTAGTTCAGTAGTAAAAACCGGAACTAAACCGCTATTTTGTGAAACATCATCCGCTTTAGTTCTTAAAGTGTGAGCATCAAAATTAGATGCTCGCAATTACACTTTTTATTATTTTGTTACTAGTATTATTGATTGGCACCACCGCCTTACCCATTCATGCCGCTATAACCTCATGACTTGTTCCGGTTTGGAGGGTTTGGTAGCCGGTAAACTTTCTTTTGCTCGAGGTCCTACATCCCGGCCTCAGGTTGGCAACGCACCATTACCACCTTTGGTGAATCCAGGTGGCGTGAATTTCTTGCCATCAGGAAATCTGTCTGCTTGTTTGCCTTCCAATATCATGAAAAAAAATCACTAATTTTTAGGCGAAATTCTTAATCAATGACGTTAAATGTCACTCTGGCCCCAATATAAGTATGACATTGTCTTCTTATTTACACTGTGCTCTGGCCTGTTTACTGAACATCGTTATATGTTGGTGGCCCTATTGTCATTATTGTCTTCAGCTAGTCATGGGTGCTCTGGTTGTGCCTCTGCTTACCTCTTTAGGGATATAGGCGTGAAGGTACTACGTTTCAATGGCACTATCCCTACGATATCCTTCAGAACTGACGAATCACAAAAACATCGAAAAGCAAATGTTTTTTTTTTTTCGTTAAAAATGAGCGAGCGTAATAGCAAAACCCTCTTATATTTCGAAGAGCGAACTTGAAGAGCTTCTACTACGACTTTAGCTTACATTTATATGTAACTTATTTTCCTTTTCATCTCGAAAGGATGAGGTTTGTTGGTTTAAGGGACAGAACGACGGAGATAAAAATGCAATTATTGTCATTCTAAAACTCTGTCGCGTGGCCGATAAGATTTACCCACGTTTTATTCTAAACTCAAAGCTATGGCGCATCACACTGAGAATGCGGATTTAATTTTGTACTGAAAAATCTTGATTCATTTTCAAGAACCGCACCGAATAATATACTGCCAACGCAATCCGCATCGCCGCACAGTGTGACATGCCCCTATATTCGGCTAACAACTCATTTATTTTCTGTCAACGGATTTGGCCTGATTAACTAACAAACCTCCACCAAACCTCATAAGGAAAACCGAGTTAAGAAGGTTAATGTTTCATTTTATCAACAGGAAGGAAAAAATAAAGATGAATCAAGGTGGTGCCCTTGCTGTACCTTGTTAAAAATTTACTCATTAGGTACATATTAGTCGCAACTCTCTCTCACTAATTTCTGATTTTCTGCGAATGAATTTGTAAGGGTCGTTTTTGCATTAGTGATGTGACTGCTTTCATATCTTATAGCTTTACTTTCAAAAGATTAGCAAAATTTTAATGTATGTGGGTTAAAGCTAAAATGATAGTACATTTTAAATATTAATTGCCAAATTGCAATATTTATTTAAATAAACATTCACTTGAAATAGTCCGCATTAATACTGTACTTGCTGTCACTCTACGTCGTCCCTAGTACGAGTCATGAGTCATGACGTCACCAGCCTGTGCCTGCAACTGCGGTCTGTGTTTGCGTTATAACCATACATTTTGTATTTGGCGTCGGATGAAAAATATTAATTGCATTTTTTTAAATTTATTATTACTTCGTAAATGGAAAGTGTTGTCGATTCCCAACCTTCTCTCAAAATTTGGCTGATCCTTCAAACGTAACCCTGCATATTTTCTCCATGGGCAACGTTGATTCGGGTCCACTATGTAGAATTGACTAACAGCAATCTACCTGGCAGTTCATCACAGGCATTAGAAACTAGAACTAGTGATAGAGAGATATGCAGTAACATGCTAGGACGGATATGCACCGGATTTTTCTATTGTCGAGATTCTATTTTAATAACCCGATCCGGAGATTCAGTAGCAGGTAGACTTGTACAATGTGTCTATGCGCGAAACAGGACTGCGATGCACTTGTAAGATTTTTGGTGATTATTGGCTGTTGTCTCTTACCATCATGATAGCCGTGTGCTTGCCGTTGTCTAAATTTTGTGGTAAATTAGGATTGGATAAAGAAGTTTTAGAAGAAATTGCCAATTGTTTGGAAAAAGTACATAGGTTCCCTAATTAGGTAGCTTACTTAACTTGGCTGAAATTGCCTTAACGTTGCAAAACCAGTCGCTCCAAACTTCATTAAATGATTAGTTACTGTATCTTCATCAGTCTGGAAACAGAACTGGGACCTTCAGTTGTATGAGTGATCAACAAAACCACTCGAGCTGCTAACGAGGTAGAAAATGACTATTTAAGTTTTGACTGAAAAGGTCTAATTTTGGCAGTACTTTATATATTTTGTTATAGATCTCCATATTGTTGTAAACAATTTAATCACATATATTTAAAAATTGTAAAATTTTAAGAATGATGTTATAAAATTAGAAATACCAGATGGCCTGGCAGACGTAACATGTTAACTATAAATAATGAAATATATTTTTTCGAATAAAATTACATTTTTACCATGTTAATAAAAGGGTAACAATAGCTAACACAATAAAGACGGAATAAACCAGAATTCGATGACCAAAGGAAATAGTGATTCATTTTTATCATACTATAATTAATAATAATATTATAAAGAGGAAAACTTTGTTTGTTTGTTTGTTTGGTTGTAATGAAAAGGCTCAAAAACTACTGGACCGATTTTAAAAATTCTTTCACCATTCGAAAGCTACATTATCCACGAGTGACATAGGCTTTATTTTATCCAAATCGGTATAGTAGAAGCCAAGTTACGCAGGCGAAGCTGCGTGAAACTGCTAGCATTTATATAAGAAAGATAGTGACGATAGCTCGTAAACGGATATTGCGGTATTTGATCCTAATAGTTTCGTTATCTATTCAGACTATCCTATTACTTTCCAGGCATTTGTTCTGACCATAAGACCCCTTAAGAACATTGTTGTGATAGGTCAGCGAACAATCACACGAGTTTCCTAATGGTTATAGATAACCGTGGCCTATAGACACCATTGATGTTATAGGTGCGTCGCTGTCCTGTCCAGTCGTTAGGTCTATTGTGCAAGTCTACCAGCTATCTTACCGTCCGGACAGGAACATGTAGTCATACGGCCAATATTAATAATCAATCCTAATCCAAAACTTGCTGTCCAAGATTGATATTTCGATCCATTTTTATGTTATCGCTTGCCAATAACATATCTGCGGACAAGATAAATATGGCAACTAAGTATAGGATAGGCCGGCCGATACGCAGCTATCTAGATTGCTTGAAATCCATCTTTAGAGAAATATTATTAACATTGGCCGATAGACCGGCTGGAATCTATTCCAGCCGGTCTATCGGCCAATGTTAATAATATTTCTCTTATCTATAAGGTAGTGAGATAGTAGACCAACTGGACAGGTGGTTGCAAAGCTCTACTACCAGTGGTCTTGTTGGCACTGACCTATGTTTTAACCAGTGCTTGCCTTACGAGTTGCCTGGTAGAGAGGCATATGAGAGACATCGAACCCAGACCAACACGGGAGAAAATATTTTTAACTAAAGTCGTGAAAATATGCACTAACACCGCAATACGTGACCACACGCTATGAATGTTCAATGACATTTACGTGAGATAGACACGTTAACGTGTGCTACGTGTTTGATTTCATTATCAAAACGCCTCGTTAGTCGAGGGATCAGCGTACACGCCTTCCTCTTCCGACCAACCGCGAGGCTCGGATTCAGTTTTCTACGGGGACAGACTTGTGTGATACACACACATTGTTTTATGATATTGAAAGGCAACAAAGCAGATAGATTTTATATAGTAATGGTCCATTGCCAACCTGAGGAAGGAATGTTAGGCCTCAAGCAAGTGTAAATCTACCGGCTACCTTATCCTCCGAAACGGAACACGTCAACGCTAAGTGCTGACGTTCACTTTTTAAAAGTGAATGAAACTAAAAAGCAACAGTAAAAAAGACAGACACATAAATTCATAAGATTTAATGTGGGAGAAAATGAGATAGGAAATATCTGAAGCTTTCCTACAACGTGTGAATTTCTTGCATGTTTTTTTTAAGTTATATGTTATTATTGTACATTTACATATGAATTGTATGTAAGACACATCTGATTTATTAATCTTAAGAAATATAATAGAATACGAAAAGACGTCATTTTTAATTTGTTTTAACGTCATAACTATAAAAAGTAGCTATGTACTGAAAAGATTAAAACAAAAACTAAATATGGTACTGTCTTTTTTTATTTATTAAGTTCTTAAGTTTTTACGTTTTGGCATGACACAGCGAACAGCGAAGCCCACGGCTCTCCTAATCTTAAGAGAAAACTGTAGCCTATATACAACACAGATGTTGTAGATCCGCCGCTGTCATATAGCTGTGGTGTTAGGCCAATAGTGCAAAATCTCCTTTTGACCGGAACATGAAGGTGTCTTTATGACGACAGGAATAGGTAAGGCGGTGAATCCCTACCCGGGCAAGTTGATGCACAGCACTCTACCACCAACGACCTTCCTGTGATTTACCTATGTAGCCCCATACTAGCCTCTTACGAGCTGCAAGACAGATTAGCATTTAGCCTGTTCAATATGGAAGACCGAAATCAACATAAAATTATAACGTTTCGTTTCGTCAAAGAGAAATCCCATCAAACTAAACATATTTCATTGCTTATTTTATCACTATTTCTCTTGACAAGTACTGTAACCCTATTTTATACTTTAAAAATGAAAGATTGACAAAGCAGATATACAATGCGAATGTGGATGGATGTAGGTACGCGGGGAGACCAAGTGTCAAGAGTCTCCGAAACCGGAGTGTTTGTATGAAAAGGGTAATGAATGTGAAGGAAGCAAGACAGGTTTGTCAGGATCGTGAGGTCTGGCACTCGATACTCTCTGCCTACCTCGTAAGGGACTTAGCATGAAGATATATGTATGTATGTAAAAATGTAAAACACAGTTAAAGTAGCTATTGCAGTAGCTAATTAAAGGTTAAGGCTAGACAAAGACAGATATTTATACACATTTTTTTGCACGGGATTCCAACCCGGGACCTCATGCAGTCAAGTCCAACAACTGAACCGTTTGACCACTATAAATATCTAAAAACGTCAACAGGTACAAAGTTCACCGGATCAGCTAGTATTTAATATGATTACGTATATATTGGTATCATTGATTTTTATTAATAAGCTTCTGCCTACAAAATTGTTTTTTGGGTTAAGTTAAATTTCAATATGTTTATAAAAGTTCTCTCGAATGAAATAGTCTGACAGATTGATATTCGGAGATACACTGAATTCCTGAATGTGGACTTGATTTTTAAGGTACACAAAACCTTGCTTAAGGCGTACAAGAAACCGGTACTGTGGTTAAGGACAGTAGAAATTGCTGTTTCCTTGAAAGTTTCGGAAAAAATGGACAAGCGCACATTCAACGCACGGGTCTGGGTTCCGCGGTTTGACTATCTTTCATGATTTTAAGCATACATTGCATTGAAAGGGTGGTTTGTGTTATTTGAAAGCTAAGATTTAATAAATAATTAGATTATTACTAGCTGACCCGGCAGACTGTGTTCTGCTATCTTTTCAGGTGATTTTAGTAAAAAAAATGGGATGAGTCACCCTTATCACTTAGGGGTATAAATAATAGATAGTAGCCTATTCTCAGATCTACTGAATATGCGTTTAAAATTTGGTGTAAATCAGTGAAGCCGTTTTAGGGGAGTACGGTACCTAACAATGTGGCATCAGAATTTTATATGTATTAAGATGTAAAAAAATCAAATCTGTCTAATAGGAATTACTTAACGAATCTAAACAAACAAACAATTATTTACACGGAATTTTGTACAGAACCCACCGGGCGCGAGTTGATTTCGCACTTGGTCCATTTTGTTTTAAATTGTGAATTGGAAACGGTGGTAGTTCATGGTAGGAAGAGTTAAATTTATTTACATTTTAAAATTGTAATTCGAATTTTAATAAATTTAAAGCTATTTTTTTTATAAACATTATGTACATAACTAAATAATCCTATTAATATTATAAATGCGAAAGTTTGTATGTATGGATGTATGGATGTTTGTTACTCTTTCACGCAAAAACTACAAAGCCGATTACGATGAAATTTGGTATGTAGGTAGCTGAAGACCCAGAATAACATATAGGCTACTTTTTATCCCGGAGTTCCCGCGGGATTGGGACATTCGCGGGTGAAACCGCGGGGCGCAGCTAGTTACTTATAAAAAACATTATGTACATAACTAAATAATCTCCTGTATAATCTCCTGTATAATATATATAAATCTCCTGTCACGATGTTTGTCCGCGATGGACTCCTAAACTACTTAACCGATTTCAATGAAATTTGCACACCGTGTGCATTTTGATCCAACTTGAGATATAGGATAGCTTATATCTCAATTTTATGATAAAAAAATTACCGTCCGAGCGAAGCCGGAACAGGCAGCTAGTTACTTATAAATATTAAAATATTTTCACACCACATTATAATAAAATATGTTAGAAGGCTTAAATATTTTTTTAACAACTTCAACACGCATATTCCACAAATAAATACATTTTCTTTTTTTTCTTAGTTGTACAATAATTCATTGTTATGATTAAGCCCAATGATCTTTATCCGTATTGTTCCATTATCACTAAACTCTATTAATGCGGATAATATATAAATTACCTTTAACAGCCTGTAGGCACAATGACAATCTGTCGATTAATACGGAACCCTAAAGCCTGATATTTTCGTAATTGGACTGTCGTGATCTACAAAGCGGCGGTCTCCTGCAGCTTTGTTTTGTCGTGATCGAATGATTGATTAAAGGAACTAGGGTTGTCACTTGTAGACTTATTAATTTATCGAATATTATATCATTAAAAAGTGCTAATACTGAACAAGAAACTGTTTGTTTATACTATATTATTATGAATATATAGTTTATTTTCATAATAATATAGTAGTCACTAACACCGTGACTACCTACTAGGTGGTAGAGTTTTGCAGCAACTCACCCGGATTGGTACCACCGCCTTACCTATACCTGACGCCATAACGTCACGACGTGTTCCGGTTTGAAGGGTAAGGTAGCCGGTAAACTTACTTTTGCTCAAGGCCTAACATCCCGGCCTCTGGATGGCAACGCACCATTACTACATTTGGTGTCTCTAGGCGGCGTGAATTTCTTACTATCAGGAACTCCGTCTGCTTGTTTGCCTTACAATATTATAAAAAAAAGTCAGTACTCGCCATCGTTATGTTACGCTTGGAGTTGTAGATGTAAAATCAGTTACTAAAGAAACTTTGATTTCGATTTCTGTTTGATTATCCATTGACATATTTGGTCTATAGGCGTACATTTTTTATTATCACTAAATTTATTTGCTGATATTATAAACGTAAAATACCATATATAATAGCAATTTAGTGTGATCTTATAAGTACCCTTGACTTTAAGATCAATTCTATTAAAAGTTGAGAGTTCGAAATAATCTTAAAATTAAAGAAATCAACAAGCCAGTCAATATATTTATGTAATGTACCTAAGAATCGTGTCAATCATATCAGCTTTTAAACATATATCACCAAAAAAATCGGTCGCTCTCTTTACAAGTTTTGATACACACAATTACACACAAAGACACCCCAAACCTATAACACCCATTCGAGCTTCATTCCGTCGAGCTTGTTATCGTGAAATATTCTAATAGCAAATCCTATTTATTTTTTCTGGAATATCTTTAATCTAAGTGCTCAACTCTTTTTTACTTCAAAACTAGCTGTTCCGGCGATTTTCATTCCGCCCGTTCAGTTTGTACAGGAAAAATTAAAATATCGTTTTTCCTTGTTTCCTCGCTGTTGTAAGGGATTAAATATACCCATGTACTTCTCCCGGTTCTAAGCTACCTCTCCAGCAATATTTAGTCTAATCAGTTTGACTATCACGATTTAATCATCGTTCTTAATTATATATTTTTTTATTCTAAGATGGATTCTGCTATTCGGGGCAAAGACCATGAAAATTGTGCCAGCAGATCTCGAGTTACAAGTGGTGTAACAAAAGTGATTTTCTGTTATATATATAAGATATGGAATCGCTTCTTTGGCATAGTGGTAGTGTTATTGTTGAGTTGTTTAAGTCTTAGGTTCGATCTATAGAGAGCCTACTTTAAATTAGTTTTTTAACTTTCCAATTTAAAAGTCCGGAATCGATTATCATTCCAAGTTGACAGTAGGTTTTCTACTTACCGTACTGAGAGTTTAATAGTACCGTTGGCTAATCGTGTATAACCTAGTTGTACTTCTGCCTACCTCTTCTGGGATAAGTTAGTTAGGATTTTTTTTTGTGAATTTCGATATATTATTTGAAATGGTATGTGTCAACCCTAGACACTGTATACGTAAGCGCTTATTAAGTCTACATGTTGTTGGATTTTTTTTACCTGATTGCAAGCAAATGTTAATTGTTTCGGGAGTATTATTTGTTGTAATAATTTGCAATATCAGATGTACTTGAAGAATCAATATCGACTAAACTATAGTAGAAATATTTTAAAAGCTTGCATTTATGTTAAATATATAACACTATTTACCTTTCAAAACTAAACAACTGAGTCGATTTTGGTGAAATTGTTTACCCACCTATAGTCATATACCCCAGTTCTAACATCGGCTCCTTTTATATAAAAATAAAGAAGTTTCTATCAAAAAGACAAGTATCTTTCCTCCCATATGAAAGAAGAGTTAGGCAGAGGCATGACCAAGGAACAGTCGAAAGACCACCTATCACATTGTGAGACTTAGTCGAAAAGACTAAGTCTCACAATGTGATAGGTGGCAAGCCTATCGCCAATTTGGCACATATCCAATCCCGGGCAAGTTTGTATCAAAATCCTATTTAAATTAACCAAAACTTCCGTTCGAATTATTCTGTGCCGACAAAGTAAGGCTAAATAGCTAGTTGTACCAAACTTATAATTAAAATTAAGATGGAAAAATGAAGGTCTTAGTTAATTGGGAGTGTTTTTTAACCGATCGCCGTTATGGTCTAGAAGTCTGGTGTTGGACTTGATTATCCTATGTGTTAATCCATGTTACCCTCTATGTGTGTACCAAATGTCATAAAAACTGGTTCAACAGTTTTTGCGTGAAGGAGTAACAAACAAACAGACAAACTTTCGCATTTACAACATTAAAAATCAAGGATTTATTATTTATGGATATGGATACCGAGATTCAAAATCGGACTTTCTGATGGTATGGTTTTGATTTAATATTAGATACTAAATATTCTTATTTGTAACCTAGTCTATTTTTAACCGACACGAAAAAAAGGATATTATCAATTCGATTATAGTTTTTTACAGAAATGTCATGCGATTACTCGGACAGTAACAAACCGATTACGATGGTTATTTTTTAACCGAGTTGACAAAAAAGAGGAGTTTCTCAATACGGCCGGTATATTTTTTTATTTTTTACGTTTATTTTTTGAGCATTTTTATCTATTTTCACCTATTCCGATGTTTATTTATATTAAATTTAATCATATCAGCAATAAAATAAAAAGTATTAATTAAAAATAACTACGTTACCAAAAACCGACTTCAAAACTGAAAAGTCTAAAATTATAAAGATTTAATATTAATTATATACTACCTGTTTTTTTATATATGCTATTTACTAACAGGCTTGAAGTCGCTGCCAAGCCAATTTAATACTTACTTATAATATAATTATTAGTTTGGCTTAAGGCTTGGAACTGGTTTTAAACCTATAGTATATAGCACATATACGAGTAAATAATTGGTAGTACATAAAAATTAAATAAATTTATTCCCCGTGGTGGTCCGGGCTCCTTTGTAGAATAGACCTTCCTTGCCAAGCAGCTCGTAAAAGGCGAGCATAGGCTTACCGTCACTAACACCGTGACGTCTGACTAGGTGGTAGAGTTACGCAGTGCCTAACCTAGCGGTACCTAGGTTACTACTTACCTTACCTATTCCTGCCGCAATAACGTCATGACGTGTTCCGGTGTTTTTTTCTGCAAACAGGGGGACAATATATTATTATCTTTTCCGGCTAACTTTATGGTACCCGTTCAGTTTTATATGGGAAAAATAAAAATGTTTTTTCGTAGTTCCCTTAAAGTCGTGCAGGATAAAAGTATACTATATCCGTTTCCTGGTGTTAAGCTACATCCCGAACCATTTTCAAATAAAAAGCTTCAGCCGTTCTTAAGTTATAAATTAGGTAACTAATAAGACTTTTTTCTATTTATGTAGGTTTACGTAGTATAATACCTAGTTTTTACAAGCCAAATAACATGTAAGATATATAAGGCGACAGACGTTATTCTATCCTAGTTTATGAATATTGATAAGTTCCGTCACGCCCTTACCCTCAAAGATATAGGCTAAGGCACAACCAGGGCACCTACTACTACCCGAAGACACCAATTCCCACAATGTGATATGTGGCAAGATCATTGCTATCCGGTTATAGATTCTTTCCCGAGCAACCTTGTTATTACTACAAAATTGAAAAAAAAATCATGTTATTTTTATTATCCGACACGGGGTTTGAACTAAACACTCCATGAAGTCACAAAGCTATTACTACATACTATTATAGTTTCTATAAATATCGAATTTTTGTGAATGAATATTCTAATAGCTAACAAAAAATAGCAAAATTGGTGAATCCATTCAGACGTGATGCAATGCCCAAGTGACATGGAGTATCATATTTATTTAGAAGATTTTAAGCTTTAGTTGTTTGGAATTTCGCAACGCAAGGCGGAAGCTGGAATCAGAATCAAAAATAACTTTATTCACATTGACCATACAAGTGGTATTTGTGGGGGTCGACATTTTTATAAACTACCACTTGATCGGAATCGCAGCCACACACTAAGAAGATCCTGAAAAGATCCGGCAAAACAAACTTTTCAATACTAATAGTTACAATATAAACAAAAAAAATACAGGAAATTCCTGAAATTCACATAATTTTCCTATTTAATTTGAGATTATTTGATATGCTTTGAATAGTTCCGCTCAAGTCCATTGCTGGGAATACCTCATACATATAAAAGCTTGTTACAACTTTATTTATTTTAAAAACTTATTAGTCTATACTCTATACCTTCTTCAGACAGAGCTTTACCGTCTATCACAACTAACATTAGAAAAAATTAATATTAATTTCAAAATTGTCTTCAATTTACAAGAAACATAATATTCTTTTGCTTCAGTAATAAGGTTTTATTTCAAACTTGTTCAAATTTAACGCAAACTTATTGAATTTACATTTAGATTAAACTTTATTCTCGAACATTTATTACGATACACGTTTAATATTGTATTTCAAGTCTCCTTCACTAATCCACTTCAAGTATTAAATATTTTTTTTGGTCTTAAGTTTGAGATAAAGTCAAGAGAATTATCGCAAAGATCAAGAGCATTACATGAACGAATAATACTTAGAGGTCAGAGACAAAACTTTATAAATTATAATATGTCATTCATGGTCGGCACTCGGTGGCGGACAGTAAGCAGATTCGTCCAGTGTTACTTGGAAAATTTTCAGACACAACACAATTAGGTGAACGAATTTTTTGGAATCGACAAAACAAAAGTGTTGGTCTGTGCTCATTTGCAAAATAGGCCATCTGCCTTCCTGCCAGACAGCTCGTAAGAGGAAAGCATAGGCCTACCGTCACTAACACCGTGAAATCTGACTAGGTGGTAGAGTTTAGCAGCGACTCGTTGGTAGCACCGCCTTATCTATTTCTGCCGTCATAACTTGAGTGCGTGTAGTTCCGGTTGGGAGGATAAGGAAGCCTTAAACCTTACTTTTGCTCATGGCCTAACATTTCGGCCTCAGCTTGGCCACGCACCATTAGCACCTTTGGTGTCTCTAGGCGTCGTGAATTTCTTACCATCAGTGAATTCATTCGCTTTTTTGCTTTTCAATATCGTACAAAAACGCTTCTGCGCTAGACTTGTCTTCTTGAGGTCTCGGGTTCGATCCCCGGGCAACTTGAATAAAAATAACATTGCCAAGATTAGATATGTGCCCGTTTAGGATAGGCTTGCTTGATATTTTTTGATAATGTATTTAAGTAGTTATTTATTAATACACAAATTGCAGTCTTATCAGTCATATGAAGCTCCGGGCTCCTTTGCAGATTTAATTTAACGAAAGAAAATGAAGAATAGATGCCTTCCAATGTCACATAAATATTGAGAAACATCTACTCTTTTAGTAAAACCATCTACCACTGCTGCTAAGATTGCGCAGCAACTTTTCCGTGTAGGAGCGCACCGTCTTATTCCTGTTGCCATTTTGACATTGGCAATAATTGTATTTGACACTTTTGTTTTCCGGTTCGGATGGAAAAGTAGCCGGTAGACTTCGGAGAAGACCTTGATTTGTTTTGCTTGAACTATACCCGCTATATAGGCGCGATCACAACCCTCCTTACAGCGCCGCACTTAAATTCACTGTAATGTAACGAGGAATACATTGCATACATTTTATTGCAGTATTATGTCAGAAATTTACAGAATGCCTGATATGCGAACGTAGATTTTTAAGATTAGTCGTAATGTAATGTTGAGACCAGAAGGTTACTCTAGTACCTAGATTCAATATTGGAAATTGGAATCGAGTTTATCATTTTGGCTACTCTTAAACACAATACTGACGAAGTGTTAACGTTTAGTTCACTATAAACAAAACAGTTTCACTAACTCGTTGGTCGAGTAGCTAGAGTACACGCCTATCGCGAGGCTCATGTTCGATTCCTGACGGGGAAAGGCATTTGTGTGATGAACATTTAGATGACTGCATTTTCGGGTCTGGGTGTATAATAAATTTATTCTGGTATGTATTTAAGTGCTTTATGTATTATAATCGTCGAGTAACGCCCATAACACAAGCATATAATTTGCTTTCTTTGGGGTTAGATTCAATTTGTGTAACATGTCGAGGGATATTTATAAAAAAAAGACGGGTTGCACTCCGGGCAGCCGAGAGCCGGCAGAAGTGAAAACTTGAAAATTAACTTTGTGCATTTTTGATATTTTAAAAAAGGTTAGGGAATTATTTTGCACGAATTGCTTTGTCAGTATGAAAATGGTATCGTTTATGTGGTAGAATACAATATTCATTTATTGCGCTATCGTACACAAACATGATAATACGAACATTTGCGCAAACGCCCTGTGCTGTCTTACGAATTTACGATCAGGTCACGTGTCCTGACGCGAGTTTAGAAGTTTTTACCCATTCCAAAAATAGTGCGCAACGCTGCTAAAGAAGCTGTCCCTTCAAATACAACAAATCATTTATCTGATTCTTTATTTTTTTTTTGTAACTAAATTTTAATAATCCGCTAGTACTGTGTCCAAAAGTATCTAAACTGACATATACGATTCCAGTCTCAAATTCAGATGATTCAAGAGTAACTCTACTGGCCTTTATTCATGCAAATAATCGTATTATCAATTACATCTGCAAAAAACTTGTGGCCAAGCGATTATTGGAAAAGTATCCGGAGCTCAGCCAATTACGAGATCTCGTTGGAGACAGCACAATTAAAGACTTTGTAAAGTGTACTGCGTACTTGCCATATTACGTCCGTCCTTGCGAGAAACGTTCTTGTAATTATCACCATGTATGTATTGCAAGAATTTCAATCTGGATGAGCTTTTCAAAAATGCGTTTTATAATGTAACCAGTCGTTTAAACATGCGATTTTTGCTATAATACATTGCTTACACATTTGTGTGAAAAATGTATTGTAGCGTGTGATGTGGTATAGAAAATGGCAAGTGTTATGAAAAAGTGTACATATAATATAATTTTAATTAGTGCCAACTATCTAAATCAAAATTCTAGGTATATAGATTTTCAATGACGTATTTTTTTTATTGAAGCTTAAAATAGATAGATACGTCATTAGAAATATATACAGGGTTACATTTAAAGCACCCGTCAAACTTTGAGAAACTGATTGGAGTCGGTATCACCTTCAATCTTTGAAAAAATTTGAAATAAAAAAAAACACATTACTATTTTTATCCGACTCAAAATACAAGATGCATCGTTAAAACGTAAACAAAGTATTAAACTGGTTGCCACCAACCGCAATCGCAAGCTGGTAACGTCATGATTTATACTAGGAACAACATAGCGTGACAACAAGTGAATAATTTTTGCTGACGGTTTTAAATTATTGTTTATAAAAACAAATATTTAAAATACACTAGTGGTCACCCGTTGGTCGAAATATTATACCATATTAAATTTGAATATCTTGTTGATAAGAACGCCATCTCCATTTCTCAAAACCAACTACTTTGTTTCCAAAGTTTTTAGTGCGCAATGTGATCTCTTATCGTTATAATTAATAATATATTTGTGTTTGTCGAATGCCCGGTAGTGTGGGTAATGTTTTATTTATTGATTTAATGTGTACTTTATAAGCTTTATTATTGAATAATATTAGCGTTCTGCACGTCTCCTATATATTAATTATAAGTGTGCCAAATTTTATGCATTTTTTTAAAAAGGGTTCCAAAGTTTTAGTATCACCTATTACTATATAATAATATATTGTACTCTTATGTTGAAAAATTTGGTCGGTCCTTTCAAAGTAACCCTGTATATCCTGTGCTTATCTAAGTGTGCTGTTTCAATCAAATTTTATATTCACATAATTGAATTACTTAAATAAAATGAATTATTTTAAAAAGCTAATAAAACATTTCATTATTTACACGTTTTGTGTTTGTTTAATAAAGAACGGGGATAACTGTGGTCTAGCGGTCCGGATCTTGGACTTGCCTGCACGAGGTCTCGGAATCGAATCCCGGGTCGGGCAACAAAAAGAAATTTGGATTTTTTCCAATTTTCTAATAAAAAAAATGTTGGTCGTGGTTGGAAATGTGCCCGGTTGGCGATATGTGATAGGCTTGCCACTTATCACATTATGGGACTTAGTGTCTTCGGCTAGTCGTGGGTGCCCTGGTTGTGCCTCTGTCTACTTCTTCGGGGATATGGGCGTGAAGATACTTTTTTTTATAATATAATATCCCGAAGCCATTGGCTTGAGCAAAAAAGCATTTAAATTTAGTTACTGTGGTACATTTTGGTCTAAAACATTTATTTTAACAATTTGTTTTTTGTTTCAGAATAAATCAAAATGAGCAAAAACGAGAAAACAGGGACAATTATATTAGACAATTTTAACTCTACGTAAGTATGTTATGCATGTTTGATATCACGTTTTGTATGATGTCTCTAGTGTGATCAGAAAAATCACTCCAAAACTGACTTAAACTAGAGAGAGAGAGAGAGAGAGAGAGAGTTTGTAAGTAGATTTCTCCGTCATTTGGGGACTAACTTTGATTTCTTGTCACTAACACTACACCTGATGATGGGATCTCATCTCAGGGAAATCTAGAAACATACATTTTGTTCACATTTACATATTACAATACCAATTACAAAACAAAACGTTTGCAGGACAAATCTAGCCACAAGTCCAGGTTTCCAGTCGACATTGAGTTTGGGTTCTAAAGAAGTTATCAATGAAAAAACTTACAACCCATTCGAACATAGGAAGGTCGAGCACCCGAATTCGTAAGTACATTTTGTTTATGATACTGCACCATTGGTATCCTAATAAGTGTAACATTTTCCTATACCTTGCAGTTGACCGAAATCACCTTATGGTCACAGAACACAGTCAATGGTGACCTCTAGGTCAGTTAGGCGGTACAGTGGAACTTCACGCCAAAATTTTAGCGACCCAATAGTATCAGTTCTTTGTGCTCAATACCTTGGCCTACTACTGCAGTCATAACGGCTGCATAGAAGTTGCTTAAGCACAAAAACTCCGTAGTTGGAGGTTACACGAAACAAAAGAAATCATTTAAAACTTTGATACTTTATAGTCCAGTAAAAAACAGAGATATACTCAATCCGGCGACTATACTTTTTATAAGTTAGAAAAGATATAGCTTTTACAGCAAGCTCATTCGATTGGATAGATTGAATAGAGTAATATTTTCACGGTATCCATTTAAATTTTAAAACAAAAAATATATTTCTAAGCTTGTAAAAGTCAGGGATAATTGGTTGTACACCCGATTTTGATAATAATATTTGATTTCATAGGATATACCCAAACTTTATGTCACGAAAAGATGGGAGGGGAATCCATACCTCAAGGGTAAGAAAATAGGCAGATGGTTATTAATATACTCATTGATCTAATGCTGATATATGAGTGTTCCCCTCATAGGTAGTTGGTCTCATAAAAATATGGAAAAGTAAGTTTATTTCCTGGGAAGAACATTGCGATACTTCTGGTGACAAGAGAGACACGTTGCTAATTAATTATAATTAGCAACATGTAATAATAATAATTAATGGATGTTACTGGTGTGTCGCTATGATATACCTGGGACCTTAAGCACATGTCTACAAGATACTGCATTGTTTAGAACAGATTACGTTAAAAGCGAGCGCTGACGCTGAACCGACGATACGGCATACGGATAGTAACGGCAGCATACTAGTAATAGGTGTAGGTAATAATTAGGGCGAGCTAGTACAGAGCTCTCAACCACCTACTACTTTTTAATACCTGGATACGTATATAGATCTAGTACATTGCACCCCGAGGGCAGGAAAATATCCTCTCAGATAATTGTTAGCAGAGGCGAAGCCGAGTACAACAGACATGTGATCCAAGGCTATCTTTTTTACTACACGAGAAGTGTATATAATTTATCTGCCCAACGGAGCCAGAAAATGGCAATTTCGTTTAGCGCAACGAGAGAAAAATTGCCATATTTCACCCAAAATGAAGACTGTATAATCCTGCAATAGTTCTCAAGCTAAAAGAGCATGCTAAATTTTAGAGGAAAGGAGAGTAAGATCCCTGAAATCAGATTTATCAAAGAAGCACAGACTTCATTTGGTCATTACCAACTAGAGTATTGGTGGCACATTTTGTCAGTGCTTGCCGTTGACGTGATTGATAAGGTGGCTGGTAAACTTACTTTTGCTCGAGGTCTTATATACCGGTCTCAGGTTGGCAACCCACCATTACTATCTTTGGTGTCTCTAGGCATCTTGAATTTTTTACCATTAGGAAATCCGTCTGCTTGTTTGCTTTGCCATAAAAATAAATAAAACCTCTTTATCTATTCCTGCAGCATAAAGACTTAGTCATGTTCTGGTCTGGAGGCTTGTGTACCCAGAAAATTTGCACATAGGACCTGTGACCTCTGCCACAAATCAGCGACCCACGTGTTACATTTTTGGAGTCTATAGGCCAGGGTTGACTTTCCATCGCCATCTGACTTGACTGACTCACCATCAGGATAGCCGTTTGCTTGTTCGATGTCTTATTGTTCATCATCAACTTATTATTAAATTAAAATTAGTGACAAATAATTCGTTAAGCCATTCTTTTTCTAATAAAAATATGTGATTCAGTGAGATTTTGTGATAAAATATGTTATAAGAAGATCTTCGCACCGTGCTAACCGTATTGCTTAATGGGAAATTTCAATTGTAATTATTTCTATTAATGTTTACAACAAAAATAACTGTACTTGATATTTAAATGTATGTTATTACAACATAAGCTGGAGATGGGGTTGTTGCATCCCTATGCCGTAGAATAAATACCACTACCTATTTAGAATTTATTAAAAATTAGCTTCCGCCCGCGACTCCGTCCGCGCGGATGTCGGCCTTCGCGTTATAAAACCGAAATTTTTTTATTTTATTATTTTTCTACGTATTTTTCATGAATAAAAAGTATCCTATTTTATGCCCAGAATAATAAGGTATAATTATACTAAGTTTCATCGAAATCTAACTGTTAGTTTTCACGTGATGCCTAAACATACAGACAGACACAAAAAATTCTTTAATCACATATTATTTGGGTTTGGTATCGATCGACGCTATTTATTTTTTCAATATTTTCAATGTACAGAAGTGACCTTTCTACAGATTTATTATATGTATATAGATAAAGCAATAGATACCGACCGCGACATAATCATATTCTGTCATCAATGAACCCCATTTCAATTTAAATCATTCCGTGTATCAATAAACATGTATGTTTTCCTTTGTTGATTTATTTCTACGTATTTTCTTTGAAACTGTTTTATTTATTTCCCGTTTCATCATCGGTATGCTTTTATTGTTCTTCCTTTATTGTCATTATTACCTTTCAATTGCAAAATATTTTCTTAAATTTATTCCCATGACACTTTTGCCACTTCTGCCTTTTCTGTTGTAATGTTTAATTCTTATAAAAAATAACTGTTATTCAGGAAATATAATTCAGTTATCTTTACAAGTAGTCTAAGATATGGAATATATAAACATTTATCCTTATTATTTATTAAATTACAAAAAAATTCATCGATATTCAAAATTCAAATTATTCAAAACATCGATATATTGGTGACAATTTGCTGATTGAAGTCGTGTACGGTACCTGTTAATAATTAAAATTATTTATTACGCTTTTCCGATTCATTTGTTTTCCAATTATTAATTATTTAATAAAATCTGCAAAAATCGACTCGCTAGCGTACACGCCTAACTACGCTGACCAACCGCGAGGCTCGGGTTCGATTCCCGACGGGGGCAGGCATTTGTGCGATGAACATTTAGATGTCTGCATTTCCAGGTCTGGGTGTTTATTAAATTTATTCTTGTATTTATTTAAGTATTTCTATGTATTAGTATCGTTGACTAGCACCCATAACACAAGCATATAATTTTTTTTACTTTGGGGTTAGATTCAATTTGTGTGACTTGTCCAGTGATATTTATTTATTTATTTACATAAGGTACCCCATCGTAATTTAATAATTCTCTTACTGGCATCTAAAGATAGCAAATCATTCCGAAAAGGTCCTGCAAAAATTTTATCAACATAAGATTATCAATGTTGACGAATGACGACCTCTTCACAATAAACAAAACAAGTATGCATTATTATAACATCTTAAATTACCAGGATTATCATAAAATTATTTTAAGACCATTTCGGAGTTATGACCTATTCCCCAAAAAATAACTCAAAATACTTAACAATGGGGGTACTAATGCCAGGAACAGGGATAGGAATAGACAAGGTAGGTAAGGTAAGGCGGGCCAGTCTCTGTGAAACTGTACCACTCAGCTAAATGTCGCGATGTTAGTGACGGTAAGCCTTTTACGAGCTTCCTGGCAGAAAGGCAGATGGTCTATTCTGTAAAGGACCACGGACCAACAGGGAAAAAATAATGATAATGGGATTATTTTTGTATGCTTAGATGACATACTAATTGAAATCGAAGTCGTTTTTTGCAGTTTTACGGCGCTTTAATAAAATAAGCTTAGTAAAATATAGGTCTAAAATTTAATTAGAGTGTACGTTATTAAATTTTATTTTATTGCAATATTATTATTACATTATTACAGCATTCAGTAGTTCGGGTTAGGTAACACCGAGGATCACTACGACCTACATAGATCTACTGTAATCAAAAACTTATCCGTAAAGCCTAGATTGGTTCCGCGAGGCCCAATGTCTCTGGGAACTCTATAAACCTCTTGAGATTAATTAGAGATCTAGGTGATTTTTTTGTTATGTTAATGGAAGGCAGACGAGGAGACGGATTTCCTGATGGTAAGAAATTTACGCCATCTAAAGACACCTAATGTGGTATTGGTGCGTTGCCAACCTGAGACAAAAGTAAGTTTAGCGACTAAACTCCTCCTCCCAACCAAAACCCGTCAACCGCAAGCACCGATGTTATGGTGGCAGGAATAGGTAAGACGGTGGTACCAGTCCGGGCGAGTCGCTGCGAAACTCATCCACCAATTCAAATGACACTATGTTAGTGACGGTAAGCCTATGGTCGCTTTAACGTAATGCCTAGCAAGAAAGAAGATGGTCTATTCTGCAAAGGAGCCCGGAACAAAACGGAGAAAAAATGATGGAAAAAAAATTGTATACTTAGATGATATGGAAATCGAAGCCAAAAACTTATCCGTAAAGCCTAGATTGGTTCCACAAGGCCCGTTGTCTCTGGGAACTCTATAAACCTCTATATCTAGATTAATCAACTTAAGATATCGGAGATTTATTGGATACTCTCCTAGATGTTTATTTCTTGTTTTAATTATAGAAATAGACATAGCTTCAATCGTAATAAATATCTCTGGACAAATTACACAAATTGAATCTAACCCCAAAGTTAGAAAAGTGTATGCCTGTGTTATGGGTGTTAGTCACCGATTTTAATACATAGATATTATACTTAAATAGATACAATAATAAATTTAATAAACACCCAGACTTGGAAATGCAGCATCTAATTGTTCATCACACAAATGCCTGCCCCCTTCGGGAATCGAGCCCGAGCCTTGCGGTTGGTCGGCATAGTCAGGCGTGTACGCTAGCCACTCGACCGTCGAGGCGGTCATAAAAGAATAACCGTTAAATCCAACTATTACGTGACAATAAGATTTGATAAATTACTTTTTTTGCTCGTTTCAAGTTTTCGATTGTTTCTTGTATATCTTTTATTATTTCATGTATGATTTACAAAAGAAAATATGGTATTTTGGTCAAAGTCAATAATTTATCTTTAATAGAATACAATACTTGACGTGGAAAATTTAATAATTGTTATGCCTAAATTATTTCAATATGTTTAACTAATTGTGTTTAAAGTGGGGCTTGTTAATAGTGGCAATAGTAATTTAATAACATTTTACCCATACTTATAAAATAACTTGTCCTGACAGAATGATTCATCCGAACAAATACTGTTAGAGTTACAGACATAAAATTTGGTAAGTAGGGTCGACATTGAGTAGACACCCATTAAGGACGAAATTTTAGGAAATTTTCCCCCTAAGCGGATGACATAGGGATTGAAAGTTAATATGGAAGATCGTCATTTTTTAAGTCACAAACATAAAACTTTATTATTGAGCTACTTATTATAAATGATGAGATTACGTATTTAAGTGTTTCTTGAAATTCTACCCATAACAGTGTGAACTATGGGTTGAAAGTTGATATGAAAGTCCTTATTTATGTGCTATAGTTAGCAAATATATTAACTACCACGCAAACAAAGCCTCGTGTAGAAGCTAGTGTGTGATTATAATAATAAGTACGTAGTAACTCATTGTGTGATTATCGGTTTAATGGTAAATGACAGTGTGATTAGTCGAAGGCACTAAATCCTATAATGTGATAGGTGGCAAGCCTATCGTCATCCGGGCACATATCCAGTCCTGGGCAACGTCATTTTTATTAGAAAATTGAAAATGGTTTTTGACTTATATTATCTGCCTTGACGTCTTCGGATTTATGAGCTACCTTTCGAAAGATCTATATAATATAATAATACAATTGAAGTCGATACAGTTTTGCTTTGCTTAAATTGTATAAAAAATAGCACACGTTCGAAAAGGCTAAGTGAAAAAGAGTATGATAATTCAGATTCTGAAATATTTCTTTGAAAAAATTCCCTTTTTCAAGCTTATGTATGTGTTATGTAAAATACGAATACAAACCAAGTGTTCGCTTTTCATTTATAGACTTCCAAGCAATAAGACGGCGAGGGCGGAATGCCATGGACGCATTTCGTAATGTAATGTTGGAGTACTTACACGTATTATCGTCATATATCAAGTTTTAGTCTTCAGTGTCTAATTTTGTTGTGTTTTTTGTGTTAGGGATTCACCAACGACTTTATTGTTTTAGCTCCACTTTAAACATAAAATAAATGAGCCTCGAGTAAGACATTTTCTCAATAAGATAATTTGAGTGTCTTCAAGTAAAGAAGGATGACACATTTTAGGTTTTTTCAGTCTACAATCCAGGTCTTTAGATGAATATGCATCTTAACCATCATATTCATTTATCTCCTTTGTGGTACAGCGGTTTAATATCCCTTTAATATCCCTGGACAAATCACACGAATTGAATCTAACCCCAAAGTAAGCAAATTATATGCTTGTGTTATGGGTGTTAGTCAACGATTCTAATACATAGAAATACTTAAATAGATACCAGAATATATTTAATAAACAACCAGACCCGGAAATGCAGACATCTAAATGTTCATCACACAAATGCCTGCCCCCGTCGGGAATCGAACCCGAGCCTCGCGTGTGGTCGATGTAGTTAAGCGTGTACGTTAGCCACTCGACCAACGAGGCGGTTAAGTGATGGACTTGGCTGCATGAGGCCTCTGGTTCGAATCCCGGGTCGTGCAACAAAAGAAAAGTTGGTTTTTCCAATTTTCTAATAAAAAAATTTTGCTCAGGATCGGATATGTGCCCGGTTAACGATAGGCTTGCCACCTATCACATTGTGGGACTTAGTGTCTTCGATTAGTTGTGGGTGCCCTGTATGTGCCTCTGCCTAACTCTTCGGGGATATGGGCAAAGAGATACTTTTTTTTATTTATCTTAATCAAATGTTATTGACTAATTTTATTTTCTAATTTGAAATGTTTTTGTATACGGGTTTGATAAAGTCTTCACTACATAGTACCTATATATAACTGCCTGTCCTTAAGTATACTATGATCTTTAATACGGAAAAGATTTTAATGCGATTTTTATAACAAATATTCAATAGGAAGGTTAATATGTATACCTAATAATATAAAAGTTTGTCTACCCGTTCGAAGATGGGTCGGGCGGCTAGTCTTTATATATATAATTCTTCTGTGAGTGTGTATGTCACTGAACTCCTTCTAAACGGCTGGACCGATGTTGATGAAAGTTTTTGTGCGTGTTCTAGGGAATTCGAGAATGGTTTAGATTCACAATTTGGTCTACTGGAAAATGTTTTTTAATTATTTTTTTAATAATAAGTCGTTGTTGATTTTGGAATGTTTCACATCGGATCCGACAAACTGCGCTACTGTCGATGCATTAATGTCAAGCGATACGAAGTTTGCTGGGTCAGCTGGTATAAGTTTAAACTTTAAATTTTTGGTATATCAAAAGCATCATGTTGACATCGCTTGAGGTAATGTTTGCTACAGGAGGAAGTCTATTTTAGACATCGTAACATAATTTTTCCAGTTTTTAAATAACTGTACCCATTTAAATAGAGTTCAACATACAAATAGATTAGACCTCGAAGAAGGATACGACTTAATATCCTAACGGGTTCCTGAGTGAGAACATTCTGACAAAAATGCAGGCAAAAACTAGCTTTTAATATCCACACTAAGAGTTTTTAACCGCTGGACAAATTCCTATGAAATTCAACGTACTTAAAGTTTAAGATCGGAACAATAAAAGGCACTTTTTAAAATCACATCCAAGCAGATTTTAATACAAATTTTCATCCATCATTATTACCCTAATAATAGATGAAAATTAGTATTAAAATTTATAAAATGCTGATTTAGTCGGAAAAAATAGATAGTGTGTCTTTTATGATATTTTGGAAGGCAAACAAGCAGACAGATCTAGCAATGGTAAGTAAATAATCTAGTAAACAGATGGTAAGAAATTCAAAAAGGGCCTAGAGACACCAAATATGGCAATAGTGCGTTGCCAACCTGAGGCCGTATTATTAGACCTCGAGCAAAAGTAAGTTCACCGGCTACCTTATCCTTCGAACAGGAATACGTTAACGGCAAGCAGTGACGTTATGGGGACAGGAATAGATAAGGCGGTGGTACCAATCCGGGCAAGTCGCTGCAAAACTACCACCTAGTCAGATATCACGGTAATGGTGGCGGTAAGCCTTTGCTCGCCTTTTATGAGCTGCCTGGCAGGAAGGCAGATGGTCTATTCTGCAAAAAAGCCCGGACCAACACTTGGTGTTATAATATAGTTAATTTCCATTTGAATTCTATGATAACTAATTAGTTTAAAATATTGTACGCTACATTAAATTCCAATTGTCCAATTGATGTTGTTTGTACAAAAAACATTGACCCGAAAATTTTGGTTTCCACGTAGCGTTCATAACAATTAAAACTTCATTTGCCACAAACATTTAGTGAGTTTGATTTAATTTGATTATTAATATGTGATTGAATTTTGAAACAGTTAAATACGTCTTAAACGGATGTAAACACGTTTGCCAAAAGTTCCAAGAAAGGTAACCTTCTAGAAAACTTTCTAGAAAGAAAGTTTCCTACAAGTTATCTTGACCGCCTCATCGGTTGAGTGGCTAGCGTACACGCCTAACTACATCGATCAACCGCGAGGCTCGGGTTCGATTGCCGACGGGGGCAGGCATTTGTGTGATGAACATTTAGATGTCTGCATTTCCGGGTCTGGGTGTTTCTTAAATTTATTCTGGTATCTATTTAAGTATTTATAATATGTATTAGTATCGTTGACTGACACCCATAACACAAGCATGTAATTTGCTTACTCTGGGGGTAGATTCAATTTGTGTGATTTGTCCTTAAATATTTATTATTATTTATTATTATTACCTTTCCTTCCGAATATTGTTATTTTTTGTTCTAAAACTACGGCTCGTGTAGTGGATGTAAAATGACGATACCAACATTTAAGAGAGTAATTCAAAACCGTACATGTAGGATTAATAAATAAAACAAATAATACACAAGTTACAACTTAAACTTACTTTTGCTCGAGGCCTAACATCCTGACCTCAGGTTGGCAACGCACCATTACTATCGTTGGTGTCTCTAGGTGGCGTGAATTTCTTATCATCAGGAAATCCGTCTGCTTTCCTTCCTATAACATAAAAAAAATCCAATTTACTTGATCAAATTTACATTGGACAAACTATTATAATTATATGATACTTGATTAGTAGAACACTACCCTTTATTAGGTTTACTGCTTGTCCTTGAATAAAATTTTGCCGGCAGTTGACACATCCCGCAACATACTCTAAGTCCGATCTATAAATTTTTGATAACTTATATTTTAGAACCATCGGCTCGTTGGTGCATCTACTGAAATCTTCGCTAGGATCTGGTATCCTGGCGATGCCTGCGGCTTTCAAGAATGCGGGTCTCGTGGTTGGGGCCTTTGGAACCATAGTACTGGGGTTTATTTGTACCCACTGTGTATATATGTTGGTAAGTGACACAATTACTCATAACGGCTAAAAAATTTAACATTTTTTACAAAGAAATAAAAACTGTTAAAGTTTTCATGCGTTATGATTTTTACATAGAAATAAAAAGGACCTTAAATAAACAATCTAGGGACTTTATTATAATTATTGTGGAAAGGATTTCCTTAGCAGAGCTAAATACCCTGCTACAATTACGACTGTAAGTCAGGCAGAAATAAGGAGAGAGTATCAAGAGCTTAATGTCACTGCACTATCCTTGCAGCTTTGACTAGCTTCGTCCACATTTATTAGTCATATACAGGGTTACTTTCAAACGACCGGAAAAAATTTAATTTAAAGAAATTAAGCTTAAATTGATAGTGCATTTTAATGATTAATTATCAAATTGTAATACCTATTTACTTTTATGAATATTTATTTAAAATAGTCTGCGTTTACTTGTTGTACCTAGAACGACTCATGACGTCACCAGCCTGCGCATACGATTACGGTGGGTGTTTACGTTATAACCATGCATTTTGTATTTTATGTCGGATAAAAATTACAGCTAGCATTTTTTTACTAAATTGTAAATGAAAATTTCGAAACGAAACCCTCTATCGAAATTTGGCTGATCTTTTTAATTTTACCCTGTATATGTTATTACATTTTAACAAAATAAAGTTGAAGAATAGTTAATTTTAAAATGTATTGTTCTTAGGTTAAAACATCACAAGAAGTTTGTGTGGAGGCCAAGAAACCCTCAATGGGCTTTGCAGAGACTTGCGGGGCTGCCTTTGAGTTTGGACCAAAGAAATTACGACCATGGTCGGGCTTTGTACGGTGAGTATTTGCCTTAATTTATGAATGAAATAAAAAAAATTAAGTTGCTTCATTGGTGTGATAAGGAGATGTTCCAAATAATTTTATGGTAAGCACACGGGTTGATGGTGAAAGACATCTGTTGCCGTTAAACACCACAGCTGTTATCGTTGCGTTCCTGTTTTGTAGCCGAGGATCTATCTTATGGTATTGGAAAGCAAACAAGCAGATAGCTTTCCTGATGGTTAGAAATTCGCACCACCTAGAAACACCAAAAGTGGTAATGGTGCGTTGCCAACCTGAGGTCGGGATGTTGGAACTCGAGCGCAAGTAAGTTTACATGCTACCTTATCCTCCGAACGGAACACGCCAACGGAAAGCACTGACGTTATGGCGGCTGGAATAGGGAAGGCGGTGGTACCTATCCTTGCAAGTGGCTCAGAAACTCTACCACCTAGTTAGATATCACGGTGTTAGTGACGGTAAGCCTATGCTCGCCTTTTACGAGCTGCCTGGCAGGAAGCCACATAATCTATTCTGCAAAGGAGCCCGCACCAACACGGGGAAACGGGGGAGTTTAGCGTTAACCCTTTTACCCAAAATGGAACACAAGAGCAAATAACACTATCATAATGTCAGCAGCAATGCTCCCTTAGTTCGGTCTCATTAAAGTAATGTCAAAGGATATTGTACTTACTGAAGTAATGGCATTTTCGTTTTTATTTCAGGACCTTCGTGGACTACGCTCTAATGTGTACTTATCTAGCAACCCTTTGTGTATATATTGTCTTCATTGCTGAAAACTTCAAAGAGGTAATTAAGAAAGAAAAAATATTTATTTGCGGAATATGAGTGTTACAAAGATGTTACAAAATTATTTAGGTGTTTCTACTACATATTATATACCATTTATACAATAACTAGCTGAGCTGGCAGAAGTAGTTCTGCTATTTTGATTAATGTGATTTCAGTAAAGTTTGGGGTAAGTCACCCGTATCACTTGGGGGTACGATAAGTAGATCGTAGCCGAATCTCTCAAACCTTTTGAATACGCGTATAATTTTTTTTAAAAATCGGTAAAGCCGTTTCGGATGAGTACGGTAACTAACATTATGATACAAAAATTTGATATAGGTACAAAACTAGCTGATATGGCTGACGTTGTTCTGCAATTTGTAAAAAAGTAGATTCTCAGACCAACTCAATATTCTCAAAAAAAAATCATGAGAATCGGTCAAGCCGTTTCGGAGGATTACGGTAACTAACATTGTGACACGGGAATTGTATAAATAAGATGTAGCATTCGACGTCTAAATTTGATAAATCATTTTTGAATAATAGCTAACGATTTTGAGATGGTCTCAGATAAATTTTGTCAACATCCTACAAGTAGTTTTTTGTTATAACATAGTATAAAAATCTGTTTTTTGCAGTCTTATCCGTATGTATTTAATAGTAGATTTTTAATAGGACCTAACAGATTATAATATGCTTTTAATGGGTAGAATGATTGAAGAGGAAAGTTTATATGTATTAATAATAGCATGGAAGTTTGTCCACCTGTGCAAATCTGGGATGGCTGCTAGGATTTAATAATGCATAAACGTCATAAATAATATTGACGACCTCATCAGTGCTTACTGCTTGGTTTAGTTAAATATTAATGGGAGCAGAATTACTGATTTTCTTTCATTAAAAGTTAAGAACGCCTTCCTAAAATAATATGCAAAGTAATAAAACGAATCTTAGTACTGAGAAAAAACAATAAACGTTATAAGCTATAAAATGGATAGCGCATTTATTCACATTGTTTTTTAATAGTACTTTCATCAAAGATATCCAAAGTGAGATATTTTTCTAACACTAAAGTAAGCATTTACTTTGGCACGGGTGTTAATTAACAACATCAATATAATATATAGAAACACACACAAAAATAACGTAGAAAATTCATTAAATACCTAATTTCAGAAACACAAAATGTTTACAAAAATACCTGCTCCTATCGCGTGTTAAAACCGAGTCTTACTCCGTGATGAGAATGAGTTTTTCAATTAGGCCGCGTGGCCTAAATCCTTTTACGAACGAGACCTAATATTCGAAAAAAACAAACTAATAAAAAAAAAACAACAAAAAAAATCCCTTGCTGTGTTTCATATTTAAGAGAAATCCATTCATTTGCTCGGACTGTGTATTGATATCCGCATCAACCAGTCACCTATTTTTACTATTTACTACCCAAACAACATGATCATAGATATTTAAAGATTAAAATAAAACATAGGTATTGTATAAAACCATGTGTAAGCAATACCTACGTATTCAGACTAAACATATTAAAGCGTTTAATATCATCCATCCTAGGGTTCGTATCTGTTTCATTAAATAATTAATTAAGCAGGGACCGGCAATATAATTGTATCAATCTATATATTATTACCTCACAAGCTTCCTACAGCTCATACGATAGTAACAGGTGCGCGTGTTTGATTCAATCAGTTCCTAAAGCTATTATTTTAATTGGTACTTAAAACTAATATTGTATTGTGATGCTAACAATAAGATGGACTCCCAAGTGGTAAAACACGTTACGTACAGTACAAATTACTAAAGAGAGTGTTGTTTATCTGATACTTATTGGTGACAACGGTCACCATTGACGTCATAGACCAACTACGAAAAAAGAAAAGATATGTTCGACTTTCCCCTCATTTGCAGAAAAGACCATTTGTCTACCTGCCAGGCAGCTCGTAAAAGGCAAGCATAGGCTTAACGTCACTTTCACCGTAACATCTGACTAGGTGGTCGAATTTCGCAACGACTCATTCGGATTAGTACCATCGCCGTTTCACATTATTATTATATTACGAACACAAATACTCTTGCGGCAACAATTAAAATATGGAATTTTATAAATCGACCACAGCACTCACCGTTTTAAAAAACAATCGAGAAGAAATTTTAAACTAACACAATAATAATTTATTAAAATAATTAAACAAATTATACTACATTTCAAGAGAAGCTAATGAAAATCTGACTCAGTTTATTGCAGTTTTACTTATTTGGGCTTGAATAGATAAGACGGTTAAAGCAATTCGGGTGAATTATCTTAAAACTCGTAAAACCAGTAATTAAAACATGAAATAATTTAGTTTACGCAAGTATAAAACTGACTAGGTGATATTTGTGTATTTTTTAACCTTTTGAAAATGTCTAGGTTCAAAATGTTTCTCGATTATAAATTTCAACTCCTAATAGCTAAATTCAGTGTATTTCACAAAATGTTAAATTTTATAGAATAAACAAAACTGTTTAATTAAACGACGTTGATTTGTGCCCAGGATTAGATATGTGCCCGGTCGGCGAAAAGCTTGTATTTCCTATTATGGAACTTGGTGTCTGCGTCTATTCGTGGGTGCCCTGGTTGTGCCTCTGCCTACCACTTTGGGGATATTCCGATATCCTCTACTATCTTAAGGAACCGGCGTGGATGTATTACGAGTATATCAATTTGTTCATATTATGATCTAAATTTTAGAAGAGTGCACTTTCGTTTAGCGAATCAACTTTAATGTAACATAACATTTGCTTAAGTGTTTGTATAAATAATTATGTCTTAAATCACAAGCAGGGTTTTAAAATAAGGTCGACAATTATATTGTAGGATTTTGTTAACAACTTTCGTCTTTTGTTAATTAATAACATATGAGGTGTCTTTATATTACGCATAAATGCTGTAAAAGTTCCTTTTGAATAAGGTTTCTTGCTGGATATTTCCATAGACCTTCTTCAAAATTTATAATAGTAATTTTAATCCAAGTCTTAAATGAGTCCTTACTAAGTAAACCACTAGTTGTAGAGTACTATGAAGCTATTCAAATAGGCCTTACCCATTCCTGGGGCTAATAACTGGCTAGTGGTTGATACATTCAATGTCGTATTCTAGTCCGAAAAGCCGAAGACTTAAACATTAATAAAATAATTGACATGGTGTGCTTATTCGCTATTTTATACTATATAAGAGTCAAGTCTAGACCATCAAACTACTGAGTTTTGACTGTCCAACTTCTTACCAGCGTAAAATCTGCATGGCGTTTACTAAGCAATACATTTTTGGTAATTAATATTCTTAAAAATGTCAGGGTTTTTAAGATTTCTTCAAGATTTTATCATCACATTCTGAACTAATAAATATACCAATAAAGTATAATCGTGCCAATATCCTTAAAGATGTAGACAGAAGCACAAGCAAGGCACCCACGACTAGCCGAAGAAACTAAGCTTTACAATATGATTGGTGACAAACCTATCACCAACTGGGCACATGTCTAATCCCGGGAAATATTATTTTTATTAGAAAATTGAATAACGCACCTTCATATTTTTTTTGTTGCTCGACCTGAAGATCAACCAAAGATCTTAAAAAGTCCGGTCCGACGTCAGACCGCTGGACTTTATACGCAACAAAAAACTTTTAGCCGATTTAAACCAAAATAAAATTTAGAATTACATACATATTAAAAGTTCCGGCGAAACTACTTTAATTTTGATGCTATCATATCTGTTTTCCTTTCAGGTTTTAGATGTATATATGCCAGAGTATAAGCTGTCAGTGGAGACGTACTGCGCTCTATGTTTGGTGCCTATAGTCCTAATCTGCCAAATTAGAAACCTCAAATGGCTGGTGCCGTTTTCTGCGCTGGCCAACATATTTCTGGTCATCTGCTTTAGCATCACAATGTACTATATATTTGCAGACCTGCCAAATCCAGCTGAACGGGAAATGGTTGCGCATGTTACACAATGGCCATTATTTATAAGGTAAGTTCACACACATTGTTGATATTTTCTTACTGACACTAACACTCACTAAGCTAACTTTAAGTTATCGCTATCTTCTTTCCATAGGAGCAATAAAAAGAGATAAAACACTTTTAGTGCTGTAAAATTAGTCCGTAAACGTCATTCCTAAAGACTTTTAATTTATCACTTGGCAAAAGTTGATTAAAACACCACGATTTGGCATGTCCGGACTAATCTGTCATGTCTAAAGTTCTTCTTCTTTTGTATATATGGCTTTCAATCTTTTTTCACGACTTATTAAATGTCTAAAGTTTTCCATCTCGTTTGTTTTTCATTCATTTGAAAATGACAGCAGGCATTTAAAACAAGTTTAGTTTGTGAACAGCAGAATTACGACCAATGTTTTTTTTCTATTGAGCCCAATTTTAGTCAATATTGAGCTACTTTTAATCGCGTTTCGTTTTCCAATCTAATTTAAAGAATTTTGTAAACTATTAGTGCACATAAAAAGTTATTGCTAACTATCTAAATTATTAAATTTATTCTAGTATCTATTTAAGTATTTCTATGTATTAGTATCGTTGACTAACACCCATAACACAAGCATTTGCTTACTTTGGGGTTAGATTCAATTTGTGTAAGTTGTCCAGGAATATTTATTATTTATTTATCCGTTCTCAAAGGTCTAGTTTTAGATATTCGTGAGGACGATTCGGCATACATATTTGTGACGTATATATAGCGTTGTATTTGTGAGTGAACACTCACACTCAGCACACTGTACATAGTATAACTTAGTAGTAGAAGTGCATTCCATAGTCTTTCCACAACATCAAGTCAATCTAAACTAATAACATATCTTAATCTAATCATACCTTGATTTCAGTACCGTCATTTTTGCCATGGAAGGCATAGGAGTGGTGATGCCAGTTGAAAACGAAATGGCAAAACCAGAAAAGTTCCTCGGATGCCCAGGAGTATTGAACGTCGCTATGACCATAGTGATTTCCTTGTACGGTCTGGTGGGCTTCTTCGGCTACATTAAATATGGAGACACGGTCAGAGGCAGCGTCACATTGAACCTTCCTCAAGAAGAATTGTGAGTCTAGTTTATTTTATTTGATGTTTTGCTATGATGGGAAATTAAGGCAAGGTAAATTGAATAAGGTGGATGAAGAATGAACGTACATACATACATACCTGAACATAAACATGAGAGGTCTGGCATCAGGCTCAACTTCTCTGGGTGCCGTGTTCGACTCCCTTGTTGGACACCAAAAAAATTTGTGTTTTCAATTTTCTCATTAGTATAAATAAAAATCAATAGCTGTTCGTCAGTCTCGCTAAAACTTAGGAACAGCTGGACCTATTTAGCTTATTTTTGTTTTGTATTATTTATGGTAGTCCAGGGAATGTTTAAAAGATAAGAAAAGCGGAAAATCTTAGAGGAAATTAGAAAAAAAATGTTTTAAATTTTCCTATACAAATAATAAGGGTAGAACGAAGTTCGCCGGGACAGCTAGTTTTCTCAAATAAATAACGTTGCCAGGTTAACGATAGGCTTGCCACTAATTGTGGGAGTTAGTGGGCATAGTATTGGGTACGCCAATTGTGCCTCTGTCGACCTCCTAGGGAATGTTGGCGTGAAAATCCGTTATTTTTTACGAAATCATTAATTTTTTGAGGAGCTAGTGGAACCTTATCTATTTCGTTGCTAAACCAACCAGTTTTAGTACTTTTGAATATTCAAAGAATTATTAAAAAGTATTCGTATTACCGCGGTGGTCTAGCGGTCCGGGTGTTGGACTTGACTGCATGAGGTCTCGGGTTCGAATTCCGGGTCGGCCAATAATAAAAATAAAAAATAACAGAATTTGAAAATGGAACTCTCTAGGAACATGTTACTTTTTAATTCTCGCGGCAGCCATTTGTTTTTTACAATTGGCTGGCTTCAGGTATGTCGCTATTACAATGTCTTGAGTCAAAAAAGAGTTGCAAGAGACCTCAATTGGCGTCTTGTGATGAAGCACCATCTCTTAAGTCTGCGTATTCGTGGTTCGGAGAATTTGGACGTGGACAAGATCTTCAGATTACGATAAACGTAAAGGTCGGGCGGTGACTACTACTGTTGGACTTATCTCTACTATCGATACCGTACAACTAATGACTGACAAAAATTGGAATAAGTCAAGTGTAAAACATTTTACGTGAGAAAATGAAGTTTCGGAAGCTTTGCACTCGATGATTACCGCATGATCTATCAGAAGACCAAAAACGACGAAGAAGTGCGCCGAAAAATTAAAAGAAAAGTTTTATGGAGGGGAGTCATTGGTTATCTACAACATAGTGACAGGTGACGAAACCTGAGTGTATTGTTTCGAAGCGAAAAAATTAAGCAAACAAAATGGGTCTTTCCTTTCGAAAAATGCCAACAAAAGTAAAGCAGATCGGATCACTGTCAAAAAAATGTTTGTGTCTTTTCTCGGAAAAGCTGGACATAACGTAACGCTCGCAAATATAAGGACAGTTACTGCAGATTGGTATGTAAACCATTGCCTGCGAGTGTCTTAGCAAAAGTTAGCGAAAATCGAGCTAAAAGAACGAATGTGTATTTAAAGGCTTTAAATACGGTAATGAGGACGCATCCGCTACACAATCTTGGCCTCAAACCTTGCGATTTCTTTTTATTTCAAAGAATAAAAGATAAACTTAGCCCTGAAGCGGCAGTGAATACCTTTGAAAAGGTCCTACTGAAAGCTGAACCGGCTGTTTCAAACAATCATTGCAACGTATGAAAAAATATGTAAATACTGAGACTATAAATACTTTAAAAAAATCAATTAATCTACATATATAAAAGAAAGTGGTGTTAGTTACTCCACTTATAACTCAAGAACTGCTGAATGGATTTAGTTGAAAACTGGTGGGGAGGTAGCTTAGAACTGGGAGAAGGACATAGGATACTTTTTATCCTGTTCAATTGTGAGGAAACTGGGAAAAACAACATTTTAATTTTTCCCATACAAACTGAAAGGGCGGAACGAAGTTCGCGGGAACAGCTATTTAATCATAAATATCTTATTTTCAGAATCCAGAAAGTGTTAGTAAAATCTAAGTATCATAATGCGTATTTTTGTTTGATTGGCGACATCGTATTAAAATTTATATCATATTGTTGAAATTTTATTGTGCTTGAATTTCTGCTTTAAGAAAATATAAACTATTTCATTATACAAATTAGGAAAAATATCATTTTTAAACTTGTTAAACTAAAACTTATTACCTTTATATGAGCAATTCTTGTACAAAAACGCTATTTAATTTTGGATACGGCACTTACGATCTACGTGAAATGTTGTATACGCAGGCTTTTGAGAACGATAAATCGATCTAACTCGGTTTCATCTTTAGAAAACGTCATTGTATCAGTTTCAAGGCAGTAAAATCCCGCCACAATATCGTTAGAATACGAAGGTAATAAGGCTATAACAGCTGGAGTGGGAAATCGAGCGAACAAAAGTCAAAGAGAGATCAAGTTCGAGTCTAGATGTCTCCAGTAAGATATTTTTTCTTCTTTCCATTTGTTTTTTTTTTCTTTAAATAACCACCAAATGTAATAACGAAACAAAGAACATGCTCGGTCATTCAGGTACAGTTAATGAGACAGTATAATGTTACTTTTCATCAAGCAAAATAATATGAAGGTGAAGTTAGCCCTCGCAAATAAGCCTTTCCAGGGCAGCCACAAAGGGGCCTGCGTTCATACAAATGTTATAAAAAAATAAACTTTTGTTTACTTTGACAGTCGCTGATAAAGACTTACGTGACCTCTTTAGTTTTCAGTGTAAAAAGGTTAGGAAAGATCGAAAAAAAAAACCTTAGATGTAGGTGTAGCTATTACAATTTTATCGATAACATTTTCAAATAAAAATTATGTTTTCACTTTCATTTTTTGTGCAAACCCAAATATAGCTATGTTAAGGTAAGGTATAGGCGTATATTGAAATCCCTTTCAATATATGCCTATACCTTTCCTCAGCCTTTATAATTTTTTTTAAATTTTCATAACCCCTTAACCTCGCCAGATATGAAAAAAAAGTGGGCAATTCTGTGAGATATCTATGTCGATAGAAAAAATAAAAAAATATACTTGTAGCTCGTGCGCGAAGTTGTGATCTTATTAAATACATATACAATGAACGTAGGCTTATATTTACACCGTTTGCATAACCCCTTGACACCACCGGACTCGTTTGCGAAATTTTGATCTTATTAAATAAATAGAATAATTGTCTGTCATGTACATTAATATGTAGGCACATATTTACACCATTTGCATAACCCCCTGACACCGCCGAATATGAATTTGGTCATCTCTCTATGTCCTTAGAAAAAAAAACACATTCGGAGAGCGTGTTCGAAAATGTGATCTTATTAAAAACAAAGGCAAAAAAATGTAGTCATATATGGCAGGCTTGTTACAGTTACCTTGATTTTACGGGAAACTTAATTATGTAAATAATTGTTTTTTTATTATTTTTTTCAGATTAGCTCAAAGCGCCAAAATTTTGATGGCCCTCGCGATCCTCTTCACTTACAGCCTCCAGTTCTACGTACCCATGGAAATGATATGGAGACAGATCCAGGATAAAGTATCTGTCAGATACCATAGCATCACGCAAATCACCATCAGAACAGTGGCTGTTGTTGGCACGGGTAATACTTTATTTTCAAGGATAACCAATTTTTTTAAGGAACTCTTCAGGGATCTTTTAACACCGAAAGTGTGTTTGTTTTCTTATAAAAATAGGACACTAACATATGATTACGGTAGGAGAGATAGAGAGAGAGAAAAAGAGAGAAACACCCCAATAAAACTCAGATAAGGGGTAAAAATGAATGTATTGTATTAGGAATTAAAATAAAAAAAACGAGAAGAGATAGTAATCGTGTGATTATCAAGATAAATAAATTTATAAATAGAAAAGTTATAAACAAATATCATTATAATAATCACATTAATAGCTCACGCGATCCTGGTGTCATTCTAATTACAACATAATGTCAGTCCTCGTCATTGTTGTCTTCTAGTTGGTAGGGAAGCTGAATAACTAATTTTATCTATAGGTCTAATAGCAACTACAGCATAGATAAATATCTCTCTAGACAAGTCACACAAATTGAATCTAACCCCAAAGTAAGCAAATACATACAGTAAAACATAGGCGGTATAAATTTATTACTCAGGTCTGTATGTTTGTCTGTCTGTTTGTCTTTCAGATATCTGCTATAAGTAACAAAAAACCCATATTCGTCCGGTTTCCCTGTGTATAATAAGCCATCTACTATTCTGCCTGAGAGCTTGTAAGAGGCAAACATAGATTTGATGGGTCATGGATACATTAGCTATTCCAACCGCTATCACAATATTACCATGTTCCGATTCAGAGGGTAGCCAGTATACTTGCCTAACTTACCTAACTTACCTTAGCTATGAGATACCTAACATCCCAGCCACAGGACAGAAAACCACATACAACATCTGTGTTGACCATAGATCAAGGTAACCTTTATCCTAGCACAATAAAAAAAGCATATTTAAAGCAACAGAAACTACCAGCTAACCCAATTGCCAATTTACTTTCTCTTATATAAAAATTCATTTTATTTGCAGTTGCTGTCGCTGCTGCCTTTCCTGATTTAGAGCTCTTCATTGGTCTATGTGGAGCGATCTTCCTCTCCACGCTGGGACTATTAACACCAGCTATCGTTGAAACAGTCTACAAATGGGACACAGGTCTAGGAAGATTCAACTGGATCCTCTACAAAAATATAGCTGTTTCTTGTATTTCTTTAGTAGCATTATTTGCCGGTTCTTATACCTCGATATTGGGTATAGTTGAAAAATTTCACTCTCCCGTTTTAGAGATGGCAAATAATATTACAAACACATAATCAGTAAACGTTTTCTTTTAGGAAGTATTGGTAAGTTATCATTGTGTGAATTTAATATACTTTTTAATGTTAAAATTATTTGAAATGTGTGTTTGTCACCTAACTCCTAACGAGCTGAACCGATTTGTTGAAATTTTGTATGTATACTTCAATAGGGTTCCTGAATAATTTAGGTCGCACACAGGGTAGGTCGCGGTGCTGATCACTACCAAATCAGACAGTACGAAGTTTGCCGAATCAGTTAGTGATATAATTTTCTCGGAAAGGAACCACTGCACTCTATCTCACAAGTGAAATGACTTTTTAAAACACAGTTAAATACTAACACATGATTTTGAAATCACGCAGCGATAATCCAAAAGATTTTAGGCTTGACAAATAATCCTTTTAACATGACTAATTTATAGATAAGATAGTTTATAATTGCCAACAACGTTATCTACATTAAATACTAAAATGTATATTTCAAACAACTTTATTCATAGTTAATTAATTTAAAAAATATTAATCAACCCGTGCCCGATAGGTTCAGATTTAAAGGTGGTGAAGTCAGAAGGCCTAAATTTACTTAAATATATTGATGTTCTATGTAGATGTATAATTGCCAATATTAATCTATGTCTGAGTGACAATTTTTCGAAAATTGCAGTCTGTATACGTAAAGAGCCCTTACCATGAGTATACGGCTTGTCAAGTTTACTATACTCGCTACCGTCTCTGTCAATTATTTGTATGAAAACTTTGAACAGCGCCTCTAATGGTAACTAAGAGAAACACATAATTAGAACAAAAGCGACAACGTTACCGAACGTAAACCACCAAAACCAATTCATGGTAAAGGCTCAAGTCGGCAAAATGTTGGATGTTAACCACCACAAGAGATTTCATCGAAAGAAAAGACCATCGAGAGAAAATATGGTCGTAATGTTTTCGTAATTATTGAATTTCAATATTGAGTAAATTTAATTTTATGAAAGTGCATAAATAAAATATTCGTGAAGAAATTAATGTATCATGTATTTCCTCGTTGTCTACAAGTATCAATAAATGAGCTCGAGTAATTAAGTCGCTCAAACGAGACTTTTTGATTGCTTAAAACTAATTTTAAATAATTCAAATCCGATTTGGTATTGATGCTAGAAAATAGGCATTAGCAGAAAATAGCTTGACATGAAGTCTTCAGTACTAACAAAAAATAAAAATAGCTTTCGCTCTCGGAGACATCTGAGAAAAATAAATTACATTTTGACATTTCGTTATAAAAAGGACATCAATTGTCACGGGGGTCTCAACTTTTTTTATTATTTTATTTATGCCCACATTCTGCTAAATCGGCTGAGTATTTCTTACGTTACTACAAGTTTATTATGGTTTTTAGTAAAAACGAAACTATTACCAAATTATATGAAATCAAGAAACATGATAAAAAATCGGTACAAGCTCTTTAAATATTATTTGCATAGAGTTAGATAGAGAACCGACTATAATCAGGTAGATTTTAAAGACAACCACCAAACTGTATTTACTACGTACTCATATCTCGAAATGGCAACATTTTGAAATTTATTATTATAAAGTGCTATCCATCGGTCTCAAAGACCATCGTGTGGTTATAATAAGGTTAACGTTATGTTTATAAAACCTTTAAAAATTGCTTTTTATATAATAAAATACTTATAAACATAATACTTATGATAAAATGTGATCTAATTTAGACTAAGTGTTAACAACATATATTGTTACCTAAAGTATGGAATAATATTAAAAAATAGGTATTTTTAAAAGGCAAACAATGTTTGAATACATTTAAAACTAGGTTACAAAAATTCGCTTCTTGTTTGATTTGTACAGTATAAAAATTTTAGGATTTAAATTAAGCTTGTTATTAATTAAAAAGTACAAAGTATTTAGTAATGACAGTAATATTCATTTGCTATATATAATCATAATATAATAAACTATACTATACATAATATGATAAATTATGTAAAAAAATATTTCAAAAAAAACTTTTTCGAATCCCACGTCCATCGAAAGTTATTCTAAGTCCCTAGCAACAAAATAATGTGACAAAAAATTCAATATACTTTGTTTTGTAATAAGATTACAAATTTATTTTTATATGATATTTTGTGTTGTGTGTGTACGTGTGTGTCTAAAATTCGATTATTTAACAGTACTTGTTTTACAACAGTAAAACGGCAGAAAAAAACGACTCTTATTATTTTATTACCACTTCGGGTAAGTGTTAAATTCTTTTTTTAAAATATAACTTGAGAATTTACTTCAAGACTAGCTTCCGGATGTCGGAATGGTCTTCGCGTGATATAACTGAAAAATTAAGATTTTTTTTTTCTACGTATTTTTTAAGGATAAAAAGTATCCCATTTTATGTCCAGGATAATAAGGTATAATTATACCAAGTTTTATCCAAATCGAACCGTCAGCTTTCACGTGATGCCTGAACATACAGACAAACAGACAGACAGACAAAACTTTTTTTAATCACATATTTGGGTTTGGTATTGATCCAGTAATACCCCCTGCTATTTATTTTTTCAATGTTTTCAATGTACAGAAGTGACCCTTCTACATATTTATTATACATAAATTTTATCAATATCCCACCAGTTGTCGCATCATGATAGAAATATATGAGACCACGTTGGAATAGTGACCTATTTTTACCAAAAATGAACAAAATCGGTTCATTACCAGCCAAGTAACAATAAATAAAACAAGGAGAAAAATTTTTAGACAATAACAAAATAATTAAGAAATGGTCAAAAACTTAAATTTGGAGTACGTTTTGAGGTTTAAATTATGTAGATATGTAAAAATTGTTTTTTCTTTATTAGTAACTGTACAATAGCACTTTTAATGTCCTTTAGATTAGCTTGTGTAAAATTAGAAGAGGTAATGTTTTTTATTTTCTATTTTTTTGTTTTCTTTTTCATAAATCTGCAATGTACTTAATTGAATATGTCAAACTATTTGCCCTCGAATGATACAATAAACTAGCATACAATAAAATGTACATTTAAACATAATATTTTGTGAGTAAACAAAACACTATTATTTTAAATAGAAAGAAAACTCATTAAAAAATCTACTAACGAACTAATTGTATTTGTAATAAGTTAGTAATAAGTTTTATTCGAAATGTGATAATTAATTTTATGTAATATATAGAATGAAGTTTCCTATTTTATATGTTTTATTTAAAGATAATCCCTAGCCTAGACGACCTTATTTTATTATTGATAAAATTAACATAAATAATGGTTAAATTAAAAATGATCATAATATTTTATGTCTAAATCCGAATATTCCACTAAATTTGTTTAGTGCTTAACTACCTTTATTATTTGTAATATACTAGCTGTTGCCCGCACCTTTGCCCGAATAGTTTATTGTCCTACGGGAACATTTTTGGGACTAAAAACTATCCCATGTATTAATCAAAGCTACCCTCTATATGTGTGCCAAGTTTCATGAAAGTCGGTTAAATAGTTTTTGCGTGAAGGAGTAACAAACAAACAAACATACAAACATCAAAATCTTAAGATTAAGATACTTGTACATCATCATGATGACAGGATAAAACCTCCGAGGCTGTCGACTTACACTGATAATCGATCATATGGATTTAACGACGTTCACCTCCCGGTCTATAAATGTTATACAAACATTTACATAGTGATCTCAAGAGCACCGAAATTATTATAATAAGAAGACTAGAGTAAACATATTATGGAAATACCAGCTGGTGTGCTATGCGGAAAATAAATTGTCTTTAATTACCTAATCATCTACATTTTCCAATAAAAAAGTAAAAAAGCTGTGCCTACACTGGAGAAATAAATAATATAGCCCAGTATGGTGAATGCATCATTGGTTTGTTTAATATATTTTTTATGAAATTGGTAGGCAAACAAGCAGACGGATTTCCTGATGTTTAGAAATTCACGCCGCCTAGAGACACCAAAGGTAGTAATGGTGCGTTGCCAACCTGAGGCCGGGATGTTAGGCCTCGAGCAAAAGTACGTTTACCGGCTAGCTCACCCTTCGAACCGGAACACGTCATGACGTTATGGCGGCAGAGGTAAGGCGGTGGTACCAATCCGGGCGAGTCGCTGCTAAACTTTACCACCTAGTCAGAGGTCACGGTGTTAGTGACGGTGAGCTAATGCTCGCCTTTTACGAGCTGCCTGGCAAGGAAGGAAGATGGTCTATTCTACAAAGGAGCCCGGACCAACACGGAGTATCTAAAACTATGAAAGAACATTGAATGATTTTAAACTATTTAATTGATCGTATTGTACTTTAAGTTCAAGATTATCAGTTTTAAAAATTTCACTAGCAGCCGAATCCAGCTTTGCACAGGTGGACACACTTCTTTAGTGATATTGCTTACTTCAAACTCAACCAAAATCGACAAAACAGGATTGTCTTCCTGTCTGTTAGCTATTTTTCTAGGTTGCCGTAGCCGAATTGCAAAAGTTGGATCCTTATGGATTCGATATGCATCCATTAGTCACCGTTTCTTTACTTTCAAACCGTTAATATTACACACTTGAAACAAATCTTTATAGAAAAGTGAAAAAGGTTTTTCTATACTTTTAATGGCAACTAATAAAACTTTCAACATAATTGTATTTGCAGGTTACGTATAGATAAGCATCAAATTTTTTTTTTCAAGTAAATTGTTCAGTTAAATTGAAGTTTATTAGCACATTCTTTCTAAAAGTAGTCCGCTCCAACAGGACCGTCTTAGATTATGCTGGGGCCCTTGGGCACACAAAAACTTGGGGCCCTTTTGCCCCATAAAGAAGTTAAGCTTTACAATGTTTTTCACTATATTTTTTTTGGTTATCAATCACATTATTTCATTACAGTATGCTATTAATAATATTGGTATGCTGCTGTTTTTTATGATAACGGTATTAATTTCTTTAGGGATTTCTATTGAGCAACATCTTCTATTAAATCATCTTTAAACTCAATTTTCTTAAAAAATTCACTTTCTATGCTCATAATTATTATCAAGTTATTTAGTCGTTCTTAAGTTGCGAAATTGAATGCTCAAGAATTAGGACAACAAAAAAAACATACTGCAGCCAGACAAAAAATTTTTAGGTTAAAAGTGAGTGAAATAGTCGACCCTCGGGCCCTCTGAATATGGAGCACTGGCCTGGCCCTGGCCCTGGGCACTGGCCCCGTGTGCCCTTATTTTAAAGACGGTGCTGAGCTCCAAATATAGACATTTACAAATCGGTAAAATGAGTGTGTCAGTTTTAAAACTAACCCTGTTCATGTAATAGTTTTTAAAAAAATAAAATAACGATTGGTTGCACTCCGGGAGTGCCAGTAGAAGTGAAAAATTGAATTTTAACGTTATGCATTTTTGTTATTTTGGAATAATTAGTTAATAATTTTGCACGAATTGCTTTAATTATCAGTATGAAAGAAGTATCATTTATGTGTTAGAATACAATATTCATTTATTGCGCTATCAGACACAAACATGACTACACGAACATTAGCGCAAGCGCCCTGCGCCGTCTTACGAAACAGCAGCCGCAGGCATACATTTTCGCCGCTCCGTAGAAAGAGAGGAAGATACTTCCTCTCCTACGCCGCGCCGGCTATTTACTCTCCACCCGTATTACCAATTTTCGATCAGGTCACGTGTTCTGAAGCGAGTTTAGAAGTTTTTACCCATTCCAAAAAAACTGCGCAACGCCGATATATAAGTTTTCACTTCAATAAATTTTGATTTGTATTAAATATAGGAATCAAAACCCGATGCGAAAGCTATTAAAATTTTTGTAGGTTTGTCCGTTGACTTTTCACTAAAAAAACTACTAAAATTTTGTCTAGTATCCTAGTAGTCAAGATTCGTCTGTATTACGTCACCTTCTAAACAAAAAATCCGTATCGAAATCGATCACCCCGCACAAAAATTATTCCTACAGACAAACATAAATACGTTTTCGGTCAGGGCTTACTAAAATCTCTTATTTACCGCCAAGGATTGAAAAATCACATAATAATTGTTTGAGAGCTACGATGCCAGATAAACACACATACATACACAAACAATAGATAGAAGAAATAGAAGAACTGTAAAGATGACGAATCATACCTAGTTTCGTAACTTTAAACCTATAATCCATCAGCTACCTTACATTGAATTCGTCAGGTCCTCATCATCAAGTCATCGTTACTTATCAAAAAATACAGATAAAAAGCATCTTCACGCCTATATCCTCGAAAGGGTAGGCAGAGGTACAAACAGGACACCCACGACTAGCCGCAAACACTAAGTCCCACAATATGATAGGTGGCAAGCCTATCGCCAACCTTGCACATTAACAATCCCGAGCAACATTTTTTTATGAGAAAATTGGAAAAACCCAAATTTTTTTGTTGCCCTACCCGGGATTCGAACCAGGCACCTCATGCAGTCAAGTCCAACAACTGAACCGCTAGACCACAGAGGCGAATAAAAAAATATAAATAGATCTAGATAAGGCGAATGAGTCCAAACTCGATGGTTTTAAGAGTAGGTATTCGAGGGCTACGTCTCCTATCTTCGAGCTCCATCATCAGATCATCTCCGTCGTACCAGCAGTGGTTAGTGTTAGGTGAAGTCTCACTTATATTAAAAAGTGAAATAAATTTCATGTCATCTTTGAAACCAAAAAAAAACCGCATCAAAATCCATCCATCCGCTGAAGAGATACTATGCCACAAATAGACATACCCTACACACACACACGCACACATAGACAAACAGACACACAGACCCGACAAACTTATAATACCCCTAGTTTTGCATCGGGTCTAAAAATAGGAGAGAGGAATTAATTTACAAGCAATCGCAAAATTAAGTTTTAGCCATTTCCAGTGACTTCAGATTTTTTAAGCCTAAAATATGTTTTAGTTTAAAACACAAAATACCTACTCTCGTTTTTAGAGAAAAAATGTTTGACGTTTTTACAAACTTTTCGCGTTTTATTTAAAAAGTTGAGGATGTTGAAATTTTGGGTTTTTAAATAAACTTTTGGCTTTTATTTTAGCTGGTTTTTAGTGCAAAACATATAACTTATTTTTCAGAAATTCCTAGTTCAGAACAGTAGAACTTGTTGGTTTTTAATGTTTATATACTTCAAATTTTATTCATAAAAACAGAAAAACGTATTATATAAATATTAACTACTTGTTACCCTTATTTTCACTCGCATTGTCATAGATTCGATTCGTCTGAATTTCCCTCTTACGTATGTCACAGTCAAATTAAGCATCATCTAGACGGTTGTAATCATGCCCCATTCACAAAGATGACCTTGGTGGAAACTTTTAAAGATAACCGTGGCCTATAAACACCATAGATATTACAGGTGCGTTGCTGTCTTGTATAAATGATTCGCCGGATTATGACAGAGGCAGTAATAGATAAGGCGGTGGATTCCTACATGGGCAAGTTACTGCACAGCTCTCCAAGTGGTCTTGTTAGTGATGAGGTGCATTTTAAACAGTAATCACTTCTTAATATCTGAATGAAAGAGAGCCTGTCTGTTTCGCTCAGCGGACCCGGACAAACTACGAGTGAATTTTAGTAAATTTTTGCTCAAAAATAATCGTTTAATAGATAGAAAATGATTGCCCATCACGAACTGCTAAGTTAGGAAATCGAATATTTTAACAAAAGCATATACTGTAAATCTCAATAAAAAATTTCAACAAAGTTAGATGGAATAAAGAATAATCAGATGTGGAGATTTGTACCACATGATAAAAGTTCACAAAAATACAAAAACTATGAAAATAATTTAAAACTAGTTTTGCTGATAAGAAATTATAACGGCGTTTTGTGACATCTAGTTAAATATTATTTGCAATCAATATGCGATGAGGTACCTAAAACAGTTTTTTTATTATCAATCGTTTCAAAGACATATACTTCAAAATGGGTAATCAGGGATAATTTTCCTTCCTTCTTTTTTAGGGTTCCCTATCATATCTGTCTGTCTGTATGTCCGTATTTCTCAACCACTTTTTTCCAAAACTATTCTGTGAACCACTTTAATATTTTTTTCACAAAAACAGATAAAACACAATAAATTTTGGGGATATATATACATACACAATATATATACTCAAAACTAAAACATCGTTATTTTTCATCAGTTCCATAAGTGCAGGGTATTTAAGGATTTGTTATTAAAAACGATGTTGAGGTTTCTATTTTTTTTTTCAATAATGCGTGTCCCCCTTGTAATTTCTAAAATAAGAGAACGATAAACGTAAAAAAATATGTGATGTAAACTTCCACTGAACTGGTTTGAATAAGATTCTACGATAATTGTGGAAGTCTTGCCGCGCTTCCATTTAAGTTTAGTTGCTTACTTCCTCGGATGGAATTCTTGAACTTTTCATTATGGAATAACTTTGCGATATATCTTTCGACGAAGGTGCAGTTCGCTGCAAAATGCCACCAAGATATGTCTTGGTGGCATTCAGGAATTTCCTTTCAAGTTAAAGAGTACAAGTGAAGTCTTTATGAACAATTTAGTGTATGTCATAGTTACCGCCAAATCTCACTAGACTAGTTACGGTAACAATGAACGAATAAACCTTTGTTGTGCACAATTAAACTTACTACAAAATAAGTACAAGATTAACAAGAGGATATTTTTTTAGTTTATAATACACACAAGGCGGTCTTATCGCCAAACAAATCTCTACAACCTTTTTATCTGAGGAGACTATATAAATATACGTTCAGTAGGTAAAAAGATTAAACATACAAAAACTGTAACATAAAATTAAAATATTAATAATAACAGAAAGAAGAAAAACAAAAACAAAAATGTTAAAAAAAATTACACTGCTTTTTCCTCAAACCTCGACATAACTTACTAACTACTAACGTACTATGATTGTTATGACTATTAAAAAGTAAAATAAATCCATACAACGAAAATTACTAACAAGAAAAAGAAGTTTTTTTTTCTGTAAGCGTTCAGCGAAAATGTAATGGGTCTCCTGATGGGAGAAGGCAACAGTAGCCTATAGACACCACAGGTACAGGTCGCTGAGTTTTGGTAGGGCAAATTGTGAATGTCTACCGACTAACCTAACCTCCAAGCTGGAACATGATAGAGTCATTATAGCGGCAGGAACGGGTAAGGCGGTGGATTCCTACCCGGACAAGTTGCACAGTACCCGTAACCTTTGCTCGCTCTTATGAACTGCCTGACCAAGAGGCAGATGGTTTATTCTACCTACTCAGCAACCCAGCGAATACGGGGAAAACGTTTACAATAAAAGAAGAGGCAGTATGGCCAAAAGATCTTAGCCTGTTCCAGGGGGACAAATTAAAAAAAAAACAGGGCAAACCTACAAGCACCAGGGATGTAGATATACTACGAGGGCCAAACTGAAAGTTTTTAGAACTGGCAACTTAAAAGCATTATATTAAAAAAATAAGTTTAAATTTTGAAAATAGAACTCTTTACCAATAATATTGAGTATACATTTCATTCATTTGTCATTTGTTTTACGATTTGGCGGCAAACTGAAAATTGTCTGTGCACGTCAGAATGAATTTAAGCCGAGAAATTTTCGTGCAATGATTTTTTATGACTTTCGATGTCATATAAGTCAACAAGAAAGTTATGATAGACTTCGATTGGCTTTTCACGATGAAGCCCCATCTCGTGCCAAAGTTTACAACTAACTGGTTTAATGAATTCAAACGTGGTCGAACTAATCTCACCGATGATTTGCGTGAGGGACGGCCTTCCTTCTTCAGCAGATTCGGACAAGTCTAGGCATAGGTATGAGTCAAGTGCACAAAATCCTCCATGAACATTTAGCGGTCAGGAAGCTTTGTGCCCGCTGGATACCGCATAATTTGACCGAGGCTCAAAAACTCCGCCGTGTTGATTGGTGCCGAGAAATGATCCAAAAATTTAACGGAGGTGACTCAAATGCTGTGTCCGACATACTAACGGGTGACGAAAGCTGAATTTACTGTTATGATCCGGAAACCAAAAGACAGTCTGCTCAGTGGGTGTTTCCTTCCGAAGAGTTGCCAACTAAAGTGAAGAGTGGTCGAAGTGTTGGAAAAAAGATGGTGGCCTCGTTCTTCGGAAAGACAGGTCATTACGCGACAGTTGTCTTAGAGGATCAGAAAACGGTTAATGCAGAGTGGTACACTAACAACTGTTTGCCACTTGTCTTGGAAAAAGTTCGAGAGAAACGACCTCGCAGCAGGATCCTCCTTCATCACGACAATGCCTCGTCGCACACCGCCAGGCAAACGATCGACTATTTGGCGACCTCAGACGTGGAATTACTGGGTCACCCGCCGTATAGCCCCGACCTCGCATCCTGCGATTTTTATTTATTCCCGAAAATAAAAGAAAAACTTCGAGGAAAACATTTTATGGACACCGAAAAAGCAGTGGCTGCGTTTCAAAACGCCGTCGAAGAGACCCCTAAGGCCGAGTGGGCAAGGTGCTTTTCTCAATGGTTCCATCGAATGCAGCGACGTATTGATGTAAATGGACGCTATTTCGAAAAGTTATAATAAAACTAGTAACTTGCTAGAATGCTTAGTTTTTGATTTTCTAAGAACTTTCAGTTTGACCCTCGTAATACAGGTAAATTTATCAAAAAAGTACAAGTAAAGATGATTTCATATTAATTTGAATTTTGTAAACAATATGGTTAACAGTTACATACATACGTTGATTCGTAACATTAAATCAATCAATTTGAATAAATTGTTTGTCAATCTTATTGACGTGTGTTTTTATTAGCTTTAGCGTAACGCTCTCCCGATAGTAAAGGAGAGCGGTATGCGTGTTACAATGGTATTGTAAAAGATAGTCTTGACCTACAAGTATAACCATAAACTGTTTAGATGTCTTCCAGGAATCTGTTGATATATCGTGATGTGATATTATCTTTGAGTGGACCAAAAACTAAATAAATTATAAATCTTTGGACAAACTACACAAATGAATTTTACGCCAGCTGTTATAGGTGCAAGTGAACAGGGCGTTTATGCCCATTGTGCGTAGTAGTACTTCCAAATCGAAAACATGATAATGTCATTTTGGCGGAAGGAATAGGTTAGGCGGTTTATAGGAGTGTAGTGATGTACAGCACTGTACCGCCTGTAGTACTGTTTTTAATAGCGCATTTAGTCTAAGCTAACATGTTAACAGTTGAAAGACAAAGAGACAGATAGTCTATTTAAAGACCTGGATCAAAATGAGATATAAGTATAATATTAGGTATCGGTATTGTGATGAAAATTTCTGAAACTTAATATTAGTGTAATTGCTTAGTCTACTAGTCCAGTTCTGGTGTCGATAACACAAAATGTCATGTTTGACCCCAAGGTCGGAAAACTTTAAAAATGTTTCTTCAACTGTATAATATAACAGCGTTTTTTTGTGAATTATCATTAGACTTGCGTTCTATCAAATTATATAATCAAGTAACACTCTCGTTTAATCGCGGGTGCCCGAGTTGTGTAGCTACTTCTTCAAAGATATGATCGGCATGATACTTGCTGTTGTGTATTGTGTTGGTCCGGGCTCCTTTGCAGAATAGACCACCTGCCTTTCTTGCCGGGTAACTCGTAAAAGGCGAGCATAAGCTTATCATCACTAACACCGTGATATCTGACTAGGTGGTAGAGTTTAGCAGCGGCTCGCCCGGATTGGTACCACCGCCTTACCTATTACTACTGCCATAACGTCAAGACGTGTTCCGGTTCGGAGGGTAAGGTAGCCGGTAAACTTACTTTTGCTCGAGGCCTCACATCCTGACCTCAGGTTGGCAACGCACCATTGCCATCTTTGGTGTCTCTAGGCGGCGCGAATTTCTTACCATCAGGAAATCCGTCTGCTTGTTTGCCTTCCTATAACATGAAAAAAAAACTAGTTTTCGTCGTCGCTTGCACTGTTTAGATGTCTTCCAGGAATCTGTTGATATATGATGTGATATTATCTTTGAATGGACCAAAAACTAAATAAATTATAAATCTTTGGACAAACTACACAAATGAATTTTACCCCAAAGTAAACAAAATGTATCCTTGTTCTTTGGGTGTTAGTCAACAATACTAATATATGTAAATACCTGATAAATTAATTGCTTCTTAATACTTAATTAGGTAATAATATACAAATACTTAAATTATTAATAAATACAGTGACATGAAATACAGACATCTTTATCCATCACAGAAATACCTGCCCCTGTCGAAAATAGAAGCCGAGCCTGGACCAACCGGTCGAGTAGCCTAACCCCTTTTCGTAGCTAATTTCGTATAAAAAATTTCTTTCATGGTTTCGTAACCAATTTTATTTAACAAAAATATTTTTTTTCCATTTTCATAATCACACTTTCTTGTCACTTATGGTCTCCTAGTACATTTTCCAGAACAAAATTCACACTAACCTCTCAGCCAACTAGGCGATCCAAATTCGTTTTAAATCGCTTTCTTCCCTAAATGCTCGACAATCTATGAAAAACTGCGAGGAAACTGGGAAAAACTACATTTTAAATTTTGCAATATAATTTTTAAGGGTGGGACGGAGTTCGCGGGATTAATGTATCCTGAACAAAAATATTGACACCATTTTCATATTTTTAAAACTATGGTTATATTTTTAAAACTATGGTTATAGTTTTTTACAGCTGTTTTTTTGAAGTAGTGTTATGATTATATTTTCACGTTATCGAATGTATAATTAAGATATTAATGTATAATTCAGTATTTCTTATTTCCAAGCTGAATCGAGAATGATCTAGAAGTTTATGTACATTTTAGAATGTTTACTGGTACGCAACAAAGATCAAGAGTTTATGCTCTGGGTGGTTGGCCTTGTTGTAAACCTTGACGTATGCCCTAGCAGACATTGAACAATGCAAGGGCCTACTCTCACAAGTGCTTGTGCAATATGAACGAAACAAGAGAATGTTTTTTTTAATTAACATGTTATGTAACCAATTTTCATCTGTATCGTCTAGAGATAAATTATTGGGCTAGCCTCCATAAAATATTGTGTAATTGTGTTTTTTGTAAGATAACAGAAGGCAAACAAGCAGACGGATTTCCTGATGATAAGAAATTCACGCCACCTAGAGACACCAAAGGTGGTAATGGTGTATTGCCAACCTAAGGCCTCTATATTAGCAAACTCGAGCAAACATAAGTTTACCAGCTACCTTACCTTCCAAACCGAAACACGTCAACGCCAAGCATCGTAGACTCGACTTTAGTAAATAAATGCCGTATATTACTTAATAGCGTTTGTTCACGCTACTATCTATACCTACATATAAGAAAACTAAAAAAAACATGTACATCACGTCACATGTTTTAAGCATATTTTTTTTTTAATTTCTGTCTTTCTGTTTCTGAACATAAATAAATTTAGCTGGCTCCTTGTTCTTATTAAGTCCGACACCGTCGTAATAGTTAATACATAAAATAGCCTTAATAATTGGAAAACAATTTTTCAAATCATTATTTTATAGAAACACTATGTAACAGTAACTAACTATCAATATGTTAGTAATTATCTTCACTCCCGTATTCCCAGAAGTAGACAGAGGTAAGAGTTTATCCACGATTACAAATACCGAAACACATTTTTATTAGCACTACCCGGAAATGGAACCCTGAGAGTCATGGATTCTGCACCAACAAAGGATTACTTTACGACAGATTTTAAATAATTAAAATAGATAATGCCTAATGGAGATCCCGGTCTTAAGATGTTTTTTTTATTTCCAATGTATTTTTTACATGTAAATATTTGAGCATCCTTATTGCCATTGTGAGCATATACCCTAGTCCAAGATCAATCAGCCCAAGAGCCCTGAATGTATTAAACGTTAAGTTTGCTTGAATTCATTACTTATTCATAATATTAGTATGGAAACTGTTGTATGCTAGAAACTACGTTATAAGTAATAGATAGACTACATAATACTGGCTGTTAAAAGCGGCGGCGGCAAAATTTAAAAAATAAACTACGAAACTGCGAAATTTTATTTAAATCCGTTAAATATTTTTTGCGTTAGAGTAACAATAATCCATCCGTCTCCACAAATCAACAGTCCCCTCCCTATATATAGGAACTTAGTAAGTTTTCTAAAAAAAAGGAAGTATCTTCACACCTATATCCTCGAAGGTGTAGGGAGAGGCATAACCAGGCACCCACGACTAGCCGACAACACCAAATCCCACAATGGGATAGGTGGCAAGCGGAAATGGAAAATCAGGCACTTATCCAACCTCGAGCAACATTTTTTTATTAGAAAATTGGAAATAGCACATTTTTTTTGTTACCCGACAAGGGATTACAACCCGGGACCCAATAAAGTCAAATCCAATACTTGGACTGCTAGACCACAGGTCACGAATTTTTAAAAGGTAAGTGTTTTGTATTAAGTACAAATTTATTCAATACCAGATTAAACAAACAATAAACAAATAGATATACTTTTACAAGTAATGCAACTTGAATTCAACCCCAAAGTTACTAAAATATTGGTGTTAGTCAACGACTGTAAGTCACATAAATACTTATATGTCTACCAGAATAAGTTTAATAAATACCCAGACCCAAAATACAGATCTAAATGTTTATCACACAAGAACCTACCCACGTCGGGAATCGAACATGAGCCTCGCGGTTGGTCATCGGTGTTACTCTACTCTTGCTCCTTGACCAACGAGGCGGTCAAATGACCACATATAAACCAATAGTAAATAACTAAGTGGTTAAATACAAATATATTTAATACTAGATTTCCTGACAAGCTGCTTTTTCTCCAATCACGTAGATATTTACCACATTTATGAATATAAATTGTTATCCGATAATAGTACAAGAATTTACCTAGGAATTTAAAAGATTTACTAAATAAAAAGTTCCAAAAGCCCTAAAAATGGCTACTTTAAATGTATTTTTACATAATAAGTGTATATTTCAAAAGAAAAAAAATGTGTGCCTACTTTATGCCTAATTTAAGTAAGTATTCCTAAAAAGTTTCAATTAAGTTTGTTAAATAATCTATCTAGGTATAATATAAAAATGAAACCCGTTTTAGGTAGGTAAGCGCATAACTTAAGAACGACTGAACCGATTTGGCTAATTCTTTTTTTGTTGTATTTGTTATTATTAGGAGAAGGTTCTTACGAAAAAAATATTAAGAAAATCTCTCGAAAATTTTGAAAAATGTACATTTAATTTTGCATATTTTAAAAAACGCGCGTAACGAATGTCAATGTCATTCACAGCCATAGAATTAAAAGAGCATCGTTTGTTCGGAAACGTGGTTGCTTAATTAAATTCGAGCATCATTTGTTCGGAAACGTAATAACATTGTAATTTTTCCCATACAAACTGAACGGGCGGTACGAAGTTCACCGTCACAGCTAGTGATAGATATATTGATTTAACATATTTGTTAAATAGTGGAATAAATAGTAAACTGTATATTTCTTCTTATATTAAAAACTTATACCAATTATGCATTTAGGATATTAGTAGAAGTAATTAATAGTTTAATAGCGGGTCTTAACTAGTAACGCGTATAATGACTTACTTGGCCGTGGTCACGAGCTCACTGTATTTGCGAGATCGCGACTTGCGATAATTTGAAATCACTGGACTTTCTCCGTCTGAGTCCGGACTACTTAGCAGAATAAACCATTTGCCTTCCTGCCAGGCAGCTCTTAAAAGTCGAGCATAGGCTTACCGTCACTGACACAGTGACTTCTGACTAGATGGTAGAGTTTCGCAGCAACTGGCCCGGATTGGTACCACCGCCTAAACTGTTCCTGCTGCCATAACGTCAAGACTTGCGGATAATCTGTTCCGGGTCGGAAGGTAAGGTAGCCTGGTAACTTACTTTTGCTTGGGGCATAACATCCTGGCTTCTGGTTGGCAGGGCACCATTACCACCTTTGGTGTCTTTAGTCTGCTTGTCTTCCAATATCATAAAAAATATTCAAGTAAGTGTCAAATTATAACCATCTTCCATGTAGTTGTAGTAGTTCAGCTTGTTCACCGCTTAGAACTACAGCAAAAAAACAGTATTAATAAAGTAAAAATCAATGAAAATATTTTGTGTCCAATATTTATGTGACAGTAGTATTATCTTCTTCCAATAAAACAAAGTTAGCGCTTGTAACAAAATAAAAGTACCTTTGTTGTTTCAAAATTTAACGAAGACTGCTGTCTACCGCCTTTATTGCCATATTTATATACATTCTTAGTAGACATCATTGCTACTTTTACAGAATAACATAACACTTAAAGCTAAGATTTAGATAATTAAATTAGCAAAATTAGTAGCATCAATTACTTTAGGTATGCCAAAAACAATTAGGTTAATCAAACACTTAATTAATAATAATTAACATTACAAACAAATATACAATTAAGACAACGTGACATAAATTGGTATAACTTGCCAACAGTAGTGAAACACTCACGCTGTATATTTTTACTAAGGTGTATAATATAGTTTATGAGGATAAGGTTTTTAAAGATAGAATAAAAGCTCGGCGAAGTTGCAAAAAATCGCGAGATTAGCAACAAATGTAGTCATTCAAAAAAAAAGATAGAAGCATTGCTCTGCAGCATCTCTGTACAAGTAGTACCTACTATTTAAGCTTCCTTAACCCGAATGCTTTTTAAAAATATCTGTATAGCGTTGCTTTTACACATAATTAATCATTACGCTTAAATTTGGATTAGGTCAGCCAATTTAAAAGTAAAAGTGTTAAGTTTCAAACTATTGCCTGATATGTGCCCGATTGGCGATAGGCTTGCCACCTATCACATCGTGGGACTTAGTATCTTCGGCTAGTCGTGGGTACCCTGGTTGTGCCTCTGTACTTTAGATTCGTTTAAAATTGCATTAGCGACTTGAAATTCATGAATTATTTCAAATTTTGAGCAAATTAAAAACAAAACTTCTGCTTCTTGTATTGTTAAATAAACAATGGTTTAATGCGAGAGCAGGTTTCAATTTAATTCATTTGGAATACCATTTATTTTGGACAAAAAAGGTCAACAATATGTGCGTAAACTGATGTAATAAAAATGACTAATACTATTTATTATATGCAGGAAAAAAGCACTGAATATTAATAATGCAACACGCTCACATCCCCGAAGAGGGCGGCAGAGGCGCAAACTGGGCACCTCTTCGAAAATACTAGGTAAGTCCGACAATGGTGGTAATTTTGCTGCGCACTCACTGAACTAATTTTAAGTTATTGTTATCTTCTTTTAATGAAATTAGCAGAGGGAGACATAACATTTTTAGTGCTGTCAGATAAGACCGTACACGACATTTCTATAGACGTTTAATCTATCACTCGGAAAAAGTTGATTAGAAACATCACAATTCGAAATGCCCGGACTAATCTGTTATCTGACATGTCTAAAATGTTCCATCTCTTTTGTTTTCATTTCACTTGAAAAAGATAGAATGCATCTTAAGTTTAGTTTGTAAACAGCGGAATTACCACTAATGTAAGTATTAAGTGGCATGATTATCGCTAACCGGGCACATATCCCTAAATACGTACACTAAATAAACATAAACACAGTGATTAACACTAAAGTAAGTACAGTAATGGTACAAGTCAGTGACAAATATATTGATGTTCTCGTCCTTCTTTTGACCGCCTCGTTGTTCGAATGGCTAGCGTATATGCCTATCTCCACCAACCAACCGCAAGGCCTTGGTTCGATTCCCAACGGGGGCTGGTATTTGTGTGATGAACATTTGATGTCTGCAATTTTCGGGTCTGTGTAAATTTATCCTGGTATCTATTTAAATTGTTCTATGTATTACAATCATTGACTAACACCTATAACACAAGCATATAATTTGCTTACTTTGGGCTAGATTCAATTTGTGTTACTTGTCCAGGGATATTTATTTATTATCGTACATTTTCTCCACTGGGTTCTTTTCAAAAGGAGCCTGAAATAAATGTTTAGTCTTATTTAATTATGAAAAAACACGGTTCGGTTGTTGTTCGACCGAAGGATCGTTCAAGGGACCTCATAAAGTCCTACACGGGATTGCTAGACCACACAATCGAAATATAAAATGTATATAATAATATTCTATAAATTAAAAAGAAAGAAAAAATTTCGCCCCAGACTATATAATAATAATTTAGGAGCAACAAAACTGCAACAACTGACTTAGATTTCAATAAGTAAATCATATACGTACACAAAAATTAAGTATTTTCCACAACTTCTCTAGAACTCCATCATCCGATCTAGACTTTGAGGTAAAAGAACGTAGACTTGGAAAAAGAATGTATTATGTAAAATAAAAAAAATGCAATCGGTTGCGAAATGACGAAGAAATTAATATACTTACATGAAAAATTGGAGTCGAACATATATCCTCCTTCTTTTTATAGTCAGAAGTACTTGTATTGCTTTTAACTTATTAAATTGTGTTTTATATTAATAGTGTGCTGTTTTATACTAGCTGTTGCCCGCAACTTTCTACACATGTTCATATGATTTTTTTTATGGATAGTGAGGGGAACGAAAAATTTTCCGAAAGTAAAAAGTATCCTAAATGTTGACCCAGAGTGAAAGGTGCTACTACAAAAAAAATGGTAAAAATCCGTTAATTAGTTTTTTGCAGAAAATATGAACAGACAAACCGACCAATAATTTAAAATAATTGTGTGTGTACTTATGTACACGCGTTAGAAGTTATACTTCTTCGGCGCGATAAGATAAAAATCTTTTTAAAAATTTTGTCTTTTGCCTTATTTAACATTTGTAGACAAAATGACATTAACTATAGAAAAAAGGTATTTAATACATTAAAAGTTTTATTGTAATGCATTATTTAGTTAAATAAAGTTTATTTAATATTTCATAAAAACTAAAATGTTATCTATAGCTAACTTCATCATGTCGGTTTTTAGGGACGGTGTGCGCGCGCATCGTAAAAATTTACCCTCATCATTTTTTCCTAACGCGCCAAAAGAAGTATAACTTCAATAATTTATTGGGCTTTGCATTCTTATACAATAAGTAGCAAATCATTGTTTTCTAAAAATATTTTATGTTTTTATTTGTGACATTGGAAGGCAAATAAGCAGACAGATTTCCTGATAGTAAGAAATTCACACCGCCTAGAGACACCAAAAGTGGTAATGGTGCATTGCAAACCTGATGCTGGGATGATCACCTGCAAGCACTGATGTTATGGATTATGGCGGCAGCAATTTGTTAATTGTTTTTTTTTGTATACAATGCCTACCATTTTATATTCACAGCTTCATTTTTTTGGGTTGGCTTGTAGACATTTTTTTAGTTAGAGATAAGCTCTTCTTTTGTGCATTTTTACATCTCATGTGTTTTTTGTAGTTTTGTTTTTTGTGTGTAATATAGAGTAGATTGATAGAATAGTTGAATTGGTAATCTTCTCTATTTTGAAGTGAGGTAATAACAATTAAAATTAAACGGTAAACTACAGTAGAAGGTCAAGAATTAGGTCAGTAATAACATTTAAATATTATAAACAAAAAAATAATTATAATAGCGAAGTAATGTTTTAATTCAAGTCCGTGTGAAACATAATTAATTAAATATATTAATTGATGTAAACAACTGCAATTAAAGATCTAAGTTTCATAACAGTGTTTTAATACCTCAATATTTATTTATTACAGTTGTTGCACGTGTATAATAAATATGTTTTGTCTCTGTGGTTATATATTCTATATAAAACGAATCCCCATTTCGCGTGGTAATCGCTTTCGCCAATTTTTTTTTTGTTTTATTGGTTGCAGGAAATGATTCTTATGAAAAGAAAAACCAGGAATATTGAGGGGAAAATAAGAAAAACAATTGTTTAATCCATATAAAATGTTAGTAGCGTTTTTGTAAAGCGGTACAAAGTTCGCCGGGTTTGCTAGTTTTGTAATATAAACCAAAATAATTGAAGTGCAGTAAAAATAAAACAACCGACTTCGATTTCGATAAATGGGTAGGTAGATACAAAGGAGTTAAGTATTTTTCTTTAATTCAATTATCAGGTACCTACAGACTTATGCCCGGTTCCTATATTCGAAGTCGTTTTGGTAACGGATAGTAGTATTTTTTACGACTAGTAAAGTTGCTAACAATGGTTGCTCGTTTTCGAAAGTTAAATCTTAACATTTTTGAAAGTATGGGTAACGCTCCGTTACTTTTGTGCAAACTACGAACAGTTAAACTTACGGTTTACTTTTCGTTGATTATAGGAAACGGGTATTAGTAGCAATAGGCTCACTTGAGAAGTACGCTTCTTTAAATACAAAAATAATGATTGTTCAAATTGTTTCAGAAATAATAAAGAACACATGCAAAAAAGGAGTCAAACATATTATAATCCCCCCTTTTAAACAGGTTTAAATAATATTCAGGTTTTAATAATAATACCATAAAACAGTGGTGCCCAAACGGTCGATCGCGAGAGGTTCCACGGTCGATCTTGGAGGTTTAGCCAGATAGTACCTACAAGATTTTATTTTTGTATTTCGAATATTATTTACTCGTATCTACAAAATATGTGTGTGAATAGTAAGAAACTAAAAAAAAAGTATCTTCACGCCCATATCCCCTAAAGGGTAGGCAGAGGCACAACCAGGGTACCCACGACTAGCCGAAGATACTAAGTCCCACAATGTGATAGGTGGCAAGCCTATCGCCAACCGAACACGTCATATCCAATCCCGAGCAACATTTTTTTTAGAAAATTGGAAAATCCAGATTTTCTTTTTGTTGCCCGACCCGGGATTCGAACCCGGGACCTCATGCAGTAAAGTCCAACAACTGAACCGCTAGACCACAGAGGCGATAAGAAACTATGTAAAACTGCTAATAATTACTTATAACTGCAACATAAAAATAAATGATAATATAAATGCGTGTTATTATTACAAATAGATAATTAAAAAAAATGAATAAAACTAAAGCCTTCGATTTTAAACCCTTAGTTTTTTTTCAAGTCGATCTTTACAACATAAAATATAGGCACCACTGCCCTAAAAGGTAGCCGCGATCAGCTGCAGGTATTTAGACCTACAATGCAACCAAGTTGATTTATTAGGTGGCAAACCTATCGCCAATAGAAAACCAATCTTCGGGTAACGTTGTTTTTGCCAGAAAGTTAAAAAAACTTGTTTTAAAGAGCCCCAGTCGGTGATTGAACTGAAGATCTCATGTAGTCGACGCCATTACCGCGTTAATAATATTACCCAGGTTTTTGAAGCCACTGACGGAGCATTAAACGATTATTTTTTTCATTCATTCGAAAATGTTTTTATTATTACTGAATCGGAGAAACAGAAGTCATTATTTCATTTTAAGTGAAAAAATTCAAAAGCTAATTGATCGCCTCTATGATATAGCGGTGTGACTTCGGACTTGCAATCCCCGGGTCAGGCAACAAAAACAAAGAAAATGTGTATTTCCAATTTTGTAATAAAAAATCGTAACAGTGAGATCCGAGAAAGAGTGGGATTGAAGGTGTTGCTGTTAAAATGCGAAAGGGCATGCTGCGCTGGTTCGGTCATGTGGAAAGAATGACAGATGAAAGATTGACAAAGCAGATATAAAATGCCAATATGGATGAATGTAGGTGAATGTAGGAACCCGGGGAGACCAAGGTTGACATTTCACGATCAGATCAATGTGTTAATATCCGTGGGTGGTGTCAAGAGTCTCCGAAACCGGCGTGTTTGTATGAAAAGGGTAATGAATGGGAAGGAAGCTAGACAGGTTTGTCAGGATCGTCGAGGTCTGGCACTCGATACTCTCTGTCCATCCGCAAAAGGGATTTGGCGTGAAGATATATAAAACTTGTTCTTGTATATTATATTGTTCTTGTTTTATATACTAACCCACGTTAATGGTAAAGAAAGAATGTATGTATGTATGTATGTATCTATGTATGTATGTAATAAATATACTGTGGGATTTAGTGTCTTCGGCTAGTCGTGAGTACCCTGGTTGTGCCTATGCCTGCCTCTTTGGGGATATGGGTGTGTGAATACTAATTGATATAAGACGTTAATGTGTAGAAATCAATTAAAAGTTTTAAATGTGGAGTTTACTCTTAGTTGTTTATATATACGAACTTATTAGAAGTATGTTAGGTTGACATTATTTAACTTGACTTGTAAGACACGACCGTAATTGCTACAGTACTTTTCCATTACGTTATATCAAACAGACAAGTATTAAATAGAAATTGAACAAAAGAAATTGTTTTTTTTTTTTTCATTTTCCGTAATAAAAGCAACGTTTCCCGATTGGTGAAAGGCTTGCCACTTACCACCTATTACATTATAGGAATTAGTATCTTCGTATAGTCGTGGTTGGAATTTTTGTGCCTCTGTCTATCCCTTCCGGAATACGAGCGTGAAGATACTTTATTGTTAAAATTATTCAAGTAATACTAATCATTTTCAGAATGTCTCAAGTCTACAAATATCTTAAAAAATTAATAACCCATCAGGATATTTTTTCTGAATCGTTAGAACGTGTAGCGACTTGTAATGTGTTTTTTTTTGTAATGATGCGGGATTCCCCTGTGGAATAGACCATATGTCTCGCTACCTGGCGGCTCTCTAGATATGAGCTGAAGGTATATAGGTCACTAACAAAATTATTGGCGGTATATTACTATATAGCAACTCCCCGGAGTGGTGATTAACCTTCATAAATAACAAATAAAAGAGTAATGTTGCTTTCCTAAGCGTAGAGTGGCTGTGAGTCTACTATGTGGTAAAGTTTCGCAGCGACTCACCCGGATTCGTACTACCGCCTTACTATTCCTGCCGCCATAATGCCAGTGTTTGCTGTTGACATGTTCCGGTTCGGAGGATAAGGTAGCTGTTAATTCTGATATAGAAATACGTATTTTTTTGAGCAAAAACACTAAAGTTCCCGTGTTAATCCGGGCTCCTTTGCAGTATAGACCATCTGCCTTCCTGCCAGGCAGCTCTTAAAAGGCGAGCTTAGGCTTACCGTCACTAACACCGTGACATCTGACTAGGTGGTAGAGTTTCGCAGTGACTCACCTTGATTTGTACCCCCCGCCTTACCTATTCCTGACGCCATAACGTCGCGACGTGTTCGGAGGATAAGGTAGCTGTTAAACTTACTTTTGCTCGAGGCTTAACATCCCGGCATCAGGTTGGCAACGCACCATTACCATCTTTCATGTGTCTAGGCGGCTTAAATTACTTACCATCAGGAAATCCGTCTTTTTGTTTGCATTGCATTAAATTAAAAAAAGTCTTACACATTTGGCCAAACAACCTCCCACTTACCCTTTTGTCACAGCACACGCACCTTTAACATTTTTAGTCAATAGTTTACGATTGCCTCTTACAATCAGGAGAGATATTACGCTTTATCACGCTTAACGTGTTTTTTGACCTTACTCTAAAAGGCAGGAGGTTAATTCATTTGTAATTTTGTTTGTGTGTTTGTTACGCAGTTCCGAATAGATTTTGATAGCTTTTTTTTTTAAAGACAGGTTATAGTCCGGTGAAGCTGCAAAAACCTCGCGTTTAGCAATATATAAGCCATTTAAAAAAAATAGGAGTTAAGTCCCATATAACTCAACAACAAGTGGTTTTTTTCAAATCTCTCACGCCCATATCCATGAATAGATAGGCAGAATCACAACCAGTCCCACAATATGATATGTGGCAAGCTAATCGCAAACCGGCCACTTTTCAATCCTGGTGACTTTATTTTTGTAGTAAATTTATGTGAGTTTTTTTGTGTACAATAAATTATTAAACAAATAAATAAATTTTCCTATTTTTATTTTGTTGCCCGTCCTGGGGATTAAACCTAAGTCCTCGAAATGTTAAGTCCGACGCGAAGTGGTTTTTTTAGTTATGTTTAACTAGCTATTGCGCGAGTGGTTAATGGTCCCACAGGAACATTTTTTCGGGACGAAAGCAATCCTATGTATTAATCCTAATGTATGCAAGATCTCATGGAAATCGGTTCATCCGTTTTTGCGTTAAGGAGTAACAAACAAATAAATAAACATACAAACTTATGCATTTATATTATTAGTAGGATAAGGCGTATGTTTTTGTGTTCCTCGATTATGTAGTTACGAAAATGGAGGCGGATTTTGCCGGCATACAAATAAATATGGGTCTTTGTCCTTTTCGTATATACATAATAAATATGTGAACAAACAGTACAATTGCATTTAGTCGAATTCAAAAGAACGATACAACGACCTAAACCAGTTAAGTATTTACTGAATGTAAAGAGATTGTAACGTAAACAGAAACTTTATCTTGGACTTTTCGCGCTGCACAGTTTAGTATTACCAGTCGACGCGCACGCGCGTAGCGAACACGATAAAAAAACACGAAAATAAAGAAATGTGCTGACATTGTTATTGAAATTAAAGTATATGAATTAAATAAAGTGAAGTGTTGCAATTAACGAAAAGCAAATTTAACTTTTACGTAAGTTTTTTTATATAAATATTTAGATTTAATGTAAATTATTATTTTTAAATTTTTGTTATGGGGTGCAATTTTAGTGTCAGTTTTTTTATATAGTTATTATTTTCCAATAATAAATAATTTTATTTTATTACTAGCTGTTCCGGTGAACTTTGTTGCACCCGTTCAGTATGTATAGGGAAAATAAAGTATTGTTTTTCCCATCTTCCCTGCATCATTCCCGGGTTTTCTCTTCATAAGAACCTTCTTCTGACAATTACTGATACAACAAAAAAAGAATTAGCCAAATCGGTTGAGTCTTTCGAGAGTTATGAGCTTACCAACACATTTAGCAATTCATTTTTGTATTATAGATTTATAGGTATATATTTTACATTGTTTATTTACGTCATTATTTTAATAAGGAAATGAAAGCCTACCAATAACGTTTTACACAGCAAGGAAAGGTTCAAAACATTATCCTGGTAAGGAAATAAACAGTCAACCGGTATTGTTTTATATACTCGTAGCAACGCCAGGGTCAACACTTAAGTTATTTTAAGTGAACATTATTTATTTTCATTTTAATCTCTAACCAAAAGAATGCAAAAATGTAATAATTAAAATATTTAAATACAATCAAATCATTTTTGTATAACATATTTTCGAAAACAGTTAAAATATTTTTAAATATTTAAATAATTAAGTTCATAATTAATTTTGATTTTTTATAAATATGAAATATATTATTGAGTTTTCCATTGGAATGTTGTGCAATTTATTTATTTTTTATTAGAACGCAGCGTCAACAAATTCATCTGTTATTATTCCTTAACATTATATTAAGTATGTACCAAACTTATTTCATAAAAGTTTGCTTCTACTGGTAAACGATTCACTGAAAATCTTAGTCATTATTATTTTTTAGAGAAAATAATATGTAACTGTAACAATTCCCATGAAACCTAAAAAATATTAGTTTCGCAAATTGGAATGGGAGCAATTAAATAAGGATACTTTGTTTCCATCTTCCAATAGTTATTAAATTTGGATTTAATCGATAGTCCAAGCGGATGCAAACTCATGTTTACAACTGTCGAGAATCCTTATTAAAAAAGTTTTTGTAATTTAGCAAGGTATCATTTAATTTATTTACTAAGTGGATAATTATTTTCTGAATAAACAGAACTAAAAATACAGAGTATACTGGATATATAAATGTAATATATACAGAATATTAAAACTCTAGTAATACCATCAAAGTTTTCAAATTAAAAATTATCTCGATCACGTCGGTTTTAAAACAATGAATGGCATAGAAATCGGTCCATCCTTCCAAAAGTTATGATGCCCCAGACAAACATACACATACATACAAAGAAACAAATACAGGCACGACAAAAATTTTACACCCCTATTTTTACATTCTAGGCTTACAATGTAATATTAGTCGAAATTTTTTCGTTATTCCAAAATTTATCAATGAAAAGTAATTATATTTATTTCATATTGTCAATAATCTATTTTCATACAGCACTAGCATTAGCGGCACCGCCGGCGATTGAGATGTAAGCTATCCTATCTTTAAAGTTAGATCAATGTACACACGATGTGCAAATACTATTGAAATCGGTTAAGTACTTTAGGTGTCTATCGCGAACAAACAACGTGACGTGTGATTTATATATAGAGAAATAAATTATTTGTAGATTATATTACCATAATGAAATGTAAATGTACGAATTTAGTATAGCATAATTTATTACAATATTGTATTATCATATTATTGTACAAACTTCTTACATTACATCATATGTTTTATATTACTCGTTGCTTAGAGGCGCTAAAACAAATTTTCACGGCCATAAGGTCTGACTTTAACCTCCAATGCAAAAAAAAAATGTTTGAATTTGACGTGATCGAAATATTTGTAGCTAACTTTTGATAAAAAATAATTTCATATTTTATTTCTGTAAATACTAAATACTAATAAAATAAATATTAATAAAAATAAACATTGTGCTAATGCGTGTATCCCTTAAAGCTGTTTAATCATACTCAGTATTTACCAATCACAAATATAACAAATCATAGCAAATATCATTAGAATCTCTTTTCAAAAAGTTTATGGCACAACACAAGTTATCATTCCTACAAAGCATAACCATACAAGTGGTACTTGTGCTCGTCGACATTTTATATACAACCGCCGGATATGAATCGCGGCCTCACACTATCATCATCCTCATCCGGCGAAAGAAACTCAGCGGGCTTGTCTTTTTTCAATATTATTAGTTACTTCATAAACTAGATAAAAAATACACAATTACAATTTAATTTTAATTTACATTAAAGGTAACAAAGTATAACAAATCGCAGTGGGAGATTGAAACTTTTATCCCCAAGCATGTTTATCTTCCAAATATTCTGAGACCTTTTATATATTATTTAAACTTATTTAAAGGTAGATCTCTAAAATCAATGGGCAGCTTATTTTAGCTTATTTTGCTTTGGCTCTACTACTTGGGGCTTTCACCAACTGTATGAAATACCAAGTTTACAAAAACTAAGTTCAATGTAATCGAATTCAATCATCAGTTGTGAGCTAGTGCATAAGCTCTTGCAAGTACCCCCGTTTTCCCCGTGTTTGTCCGAGTTCCTTTGTGGAATAGAAACTGTGCCAGGCAGCTCGTAAAAGGCGAGCATCGGCTTGCCATCACTAACACCGTGGCTTCTAACTAGGTGGTAGAGTTTCGCAGCGACTCACCCGGATTGGTACCACCGCCTTACCTATTCCTGCCGCCATAACGTCATGACGTGCTCCGGTTCGGAGTGTAAGGTAGCCGGTAAACTTACTTTTGCTCGATGCCTAACATCCCGGCCACAGGTTGGCAACGCACCATTACCACCTTTGGTGTCTCTAGGCAGCGGGAATTTCTTACCATCAGGAAATGCGTCTGCTTGTTTGCCTTCCAATATCAAAAAAGTACTCTTTTAAAATTAACAATATTCTTATCCTCATCCCTGAGAACCTACTTACCACGTAAAAATATAGTTAAATAAAATATTTTCAATACCCGAAACTTCTTTAGCAATAAAATTGACATGTTTAAAACGCATTTTATCCTTGATCGCGTTGAAATTCAACGGTGAAATCCAGCGTGAGTGATAGAGTTCAGCAGCAGTTTGCCTACAAAGGATCGAAGGATTGGATTATCGCTTTACCTTTAATGCTGTAAAAGTAAATTCGGCTGTAACCAATTTTATTCTGGGTATTTCCAATAAAATTATTATCTTCGGAAATGTGCTCTTCTCATGTTTTTTGCTCAGTAGGAATGTAAACACATTTTTATATGATTTATGGCCTATTTCCTTGATGTATAATGTATGTTAATATTATGAATAGGCTTGACGTTAATATTATGTGGTGAAGGGCAAGTGAATATATAGAATCGTATGTTGCTAATCGCTTTTTGTCTCGGTCACAGTATTCGTATTAATACAAATTTACAAATTCGATATCTGTCTGTTTGTCTTTATATCTGTCTGATACGTTTTTAAGGTAACAGGTTTAAAAAAATATATGCATATATTTAACAGTACACTATTATAGGGGGTTAAAGTTTCGTAAAAAAATTAAACGTGTTTTTTCAATTTCCTAATAAGAAATAGCGTTGCCCGGAATTATAATTATACGAATGTGCGTTGGCGATAGGTTTGCCACGTATCACATTGTAAAACTTTGTGTCTTTGGTTTTTTTTAAATGCATAATAATATGTTGCTAATCTCGAGGTTCTTACAATTTCACCGGACTATAACTTTGGTTAGTAGTGGGTGCCTTGGTTGTACCCCTGCTTATTTTTTTATGTGAAAGATAAGCGAACAAACACTCGATTCATCGAATGGTAAGGGATAACCGTAGCCTTAAGATATCATGGATTTTATGGGAACGTCATTGTCCCATGGCTGGGATATAAGGCCTACTCGTATTGTGCAAGTCTATCAGCTACCCTATCCAGAGATGCGTCTGTAACATCTATAGTGTTTTTAGGCCACGGCTATCTCTTACCATTAGAAGAGCCCTTCTTTTTTTTTATGATATTGGAAGGCAAACAAGCAGACGGATTTCCTGATGGTAAGAAATTCATGACGCCTAGAGACACCAAAGGTGGTAATGGTGCGTTGCCAACCTGGGGCCGGGATGTTAGGCCTCGAGCAAAAGTAAGTTTACCGGCTACCTTACACTCCGAACCGGAACACGTCATGACGTTATGGCGGCAGGAATGGGTAAGGCGGTGGTACCAATCCGAGCGAGTTGCTGCTAAACTCTACCACCTAGTCAGAATTCACGGTGTTAGTGACGGTGAGCCTTTGCTCGCCTTTTACGAGCTGCCTGGCAAGGAAGGCAGATGGTCTATTCTACATAGGAGCCCGGACCCAGACGGGGAAGCCCTGTGTTTATTTGTTGACCTCTCACATAAAAAAATAAACTATTCCATCATTCAAATTGGATAAAACTGCACATGGTGTTCAAATTTCATTAAAATTGGTTAGGTAGTTTAGGAGTACATCGCGAACAAAAAGTGACGCGTAATTAATGTATGTTGAGAAAAAAGTATGATTGAGAAGGATTTTCCGCGTCCCCTCTGTATAATAGACCATCAGCCTTTCAGTCAAGCAATTTGTAAGCGGTCAGCAAACGTTGAACCAGCCGTTACCTCTAAGACCACTAATTAAAGAGAGCTATTAAGCAACTTGCACAGGTAAACATTCACCACTATACCTATTCTTGAAACCGTAATGACAATGTTTGATACTGTCGTGATCCTGACATAAAATAGGGTTGTCATTAGACTTGCACAAAGACCTAAAACCCCAGATATATGACAGCACGAACATAACATCTACAGTGTCTATGGACTACGTTTGTTTTTTATCACCAAGAGAGCTGTCACATAAAAAAATTAAATATTTGTGAGGGAAAGAGGACACCGCAATCACGAAGGTAGTAAATTATTCAGAACAACTAGGTCAGAATTTGCTGTCCTCTACTCTACCATGGTTTTATCAACATAAAATAAGGTTGTATTTGGTTTCAACGCATTTTTTTTACAAAAATGACATTAATTTAAGTCGATTAAGTAAAGGTCAAATTGGAAAAGGTCGTACTTAATGTTAATTGCATCCACAATTTTTTTTGCGTAAGTTATTATTTATCCTAAAGTACAAAAAACTTCAAAGATCTGAATGAGCATAAAATATCTTATTTAAGCTATTAGCCACTGTCCGCCGCAACTTAGTATACCGTAGAAGTGACTTTTCATGGTCAGTGATGGGAATGAAAGATTTTCCTGAAGTTAAAGGAGTTTCAATGTTGACCCAAGCTATAAAAGACTACAAAGGCATATACTGCATATAGAGCTTGTTACCAACCTATTACCTATATGGAGGTGCTGCCAACTCACTTAACTAATTTTCAGTTTTTCCTTCTTTCATTAAATTATCTTAACAAAATTAAGTGGAAATTTGTTAAGTATTTTTTGCATGAAAACTGAACAAAGAAACCGGCAAAATCTTATCTTTGCTCTAGGCGTTTGGTAACGCACCATTGCTGCCTTCGGTGTCTCTAGGCGGCGTGAACTTCTTACCGTCAGGAAATCCGTCTGCTTGTTTACCTTCCAATACCATAAAAAAACATGCCAAAATTGACCGACTCGTTACGGTGGCAGAAATAGGTAAGAAAGACATTGGATCTTAGCGGAAAGGAAACAAAACGAAGAAAACATATCGAAAAAGATGTCGATTAGAACTCAAATATTGTTTTTAGATTTTGATTTATTTGTTTCAAGTTTTGATTGTTGCTACATCAATAAATATACTGCTAAGCCAATATTGATTGGGATTTTGAAATTAAGCGGAAAATGTCGAATCTAAGTCATCTGTGACTGAAAAATATGTAAAATAACTTAATGACGCACTAACCAAATCGTCGGCGTCAGACAACTTTTTTCTGTAACCTGAAACAGGTATTTTCTACACTTTAATTATTTTGTTAAACATGTGTACGACTAATTAATTAAATAACGAAAATACATTAATTAACAAAACGTTGATCTATCTCGTTAAGATAAAGTATGTGCTAATTTAATAGTCTATTAGTGAGAAGAATCAGTAATAAGTTTCTTAATTCCGATTCTTTGAATCTGTCTCTAGCCGAACCGGTGCTACTTACAGTTTCTATGGATATAAGCATTATTTTTTTCCATTTTGATCTGCAATTTTCCCGTTTTTTTTTATAAGAACCGTCTTCTGACAAATAACTAATACAACAAAAAAAAGATTGGCAAAGTTAGTCCATCCGTTCAGGCACGATGACCACGCGAAATAAGGATTTATTTTTTTAATATAAACAAATGGATGTTGTAACCCTATTATATATCACAAGCATGTAGTTTCCTTGTTTCGAGAATAAAGCTAAATTAAATTACAAAGTATAACACATTTTTTACCAGATGGCCATTTCTTCATAGATAAAGATATCGCCTCTGTGAACCTGCGTTCCTGCGTCGGACTTAAGTTCTTTAGGGCCCAGGTTCGATTCCCGGGTCGGGCAACGAAAAAATTTCAAAATATGCATTTTTAATTTTCTAATAAAATTGACGTTGCCCGGGATTGGATATGTGCCCGGTTTACGATAGGCTTGCCACCTATCACATTGTGGGACATAGTGACAGTATTGTTTTGAAATTTGTCTGCAAACCTTAACACACCAAGTCTTTTAGTTATGTTTTTATCGATGTTTACAATACATCAAAAAAGTTGTGTACTCTCATAAAAAAATATTTATAATGCACATCCTGACTTTGCTGGAAATTCATCTGAAGATTATTATGTCAGCCGTATCTGATAAGTACATACCAGAATAAATGCGATGGCATATAATATCTCCAATCTTTTGTGCGATAAATTTTTGCCAATCAAAAAACTTTAACGTTTTGTTGTTACACCTAACTGTACATACGTACATACATATCTTCACGCCAAGCTTAGAGGTAAGCAGAGAGTATTGAGTGCCAAAACTCACGATTCTCTCATTCAGGCCTGTCTGGCTTCCTCATTATTCCTTGATTACCCTTTTCATACAAACACGTCGGTGTCGGATACTCTTGACAGCACCTTCGGATACCTAATGTCCGAGTGGTTTGATTGTGAAATGCTAACCTTGGTTTCCCCGGGGACCTTTGTCTATCCACATTCGCATTTAGTTTTTGAAGTTATACTTCTTTTGGCGCGTTAGGAAAAAATGATGAGGGTATTTTTTTACGATGCGCGCGCACACCGTCACGAAAAACCGACATGATGAAGTTAGCTATAGATAACATTTTAGTTTTTCAAAAAAAGGTACCGACAAAGTAAAAGTAAGGACATCTACGTATGTTTGCGTGAGAACTGACAACTATATTCACAATATTTCTTTATTTCTATGGTTAGTGTCATTTTGTCTACAAATGTAAAATAAGGCAAAAGATAAAAATTTTAAAAAGATTTTTATCTCATTAGGCCGAAGAAGTATAACTTCTAACGCGTGTACATGAGTACACACACAATTTTTTTTTCAAAAACTGAATACTTATTCAAAGTTTAAAAAAACACATAACTTTATAAATGTATTTGTTTTTTTTTCATTTTATTGTACTCAGCATACATGTAAAAGGTACTAACTTTGAAATAACTTTATAAAAATAATAAACATTTAACACCCATAACACAAGCATATAATTTGCTTACTTTGGGGTTAGGTTCAATTTGTGTGACTTGTCCAGGGATTTTTATTTATTATTTATTAATATACAGTTAACGTAATACTAAAAGAAACTAACGAAATATGTACTCTTGCCAAACTCAAAAGTAACCTTTTCGTAGTTACCTGGCGTCTTTCGAATACCACAGTATCGTGAAAAGAAAGTAATGTAGAATGAAAATATTTTGCTCCTTAGGTGTAACAGTTTGTGAAGTAAGTCTTTATAGAGCTTAGGCATATAGAATTGGCTATTCATAACATCTGATAACTTTTCGACATTATAAGCCATCTTGCCTTGGAATCATTTTACGTGAAATATTTTTGATGAAATATGTTTTTCTATAAATAGTGCTAGGCAAAATCGGCCTTAATCTCGCAAAATTAGTCTGCGTAAAACTACCAGCATTAAAAATAAAAACCAAGATCACCTAGGTTACGTCTTTAGAGGGAGCGGTATTTAGAAAATAGAGATTATATCGTTGTAGACGAAAGCTATTATGACGCACGCAAAACAATTTACTAATTATACAAAAAGCACAGATGAAAATGAAAATGAAATGAAATCTCAATTTCCTTATGCGAGTACTACCTACATTTTATATTTTTCATATTACTTATATTATATGAAAATGTAAATTAAAAATATCTTTATTTGTAGTATAACATTGTTGCAAAAAAAGAAAGGCATCCTTTTATGTATAATGATGCCTGTGACATATGTTAACATAAAATTACTGTTATATGTCTGTTGGTGTGTATTAATATGATATATGTGTGTGGGTGTGTGTGTGGGTGTATGTGTGTGTATATTCAGTTTTTACTAGAATCAATTTTTATTTTGAATCTTCCATATGTTTTAGCTTCGTTTACTATAGTTTTATGTTTTTCTACTAAAACAATACATATATATATATATATATATATATATTTTCGTGAACTTAACAAATCACTTAAGGAATTCAAATCTTCTTTAGAGAACCTGTATGGCTTTTCATACATAAGCTTAAATATTTAAAAAGACTGTGCTGTTTGACAAACTTCACTCCAATTGCTACCTATGACAACTAATGTGTGCTTTTGATCAATTCATATCAATTTTAACCTTTTGAGTTCGACCACTCAGATAGCTTTTTAGTAATTCAAGCTGCACTCCCCTAATACGAATCCTTTTTAATTACGAATGAGGGTAGATGTCGAAACTGTATCAAAGGCCTTTTAATATCTAAGAAGACAGTAATGCATTTCCGTTTGAATTAAATTTATTGACTATACGAGAAGTGAGATTAAAGACAGCATCTATTTACAATTTACAATTTTATGATATTGGAAGGCAAACAAGCGGACGAATTTCCTGATGGTAAGAATTCACGCCGCCTAGAGACACAAAAGGTGGTAAACGTGGTAATCTTGGGTACACTTCCTTTTCCTAAATACCTAAATGTACTTATTTACTTTATCAAGATGATACATTTTGTACATCACCTGGGCTGCAAATATTGGTTACAGTTATGGAAAATGATCGTCATGAAAGCAGTTAACATAGGAATGTGAAGAAAACCAAAGTAATGGTAATTAAAAGAAGACGCAGCCAGAACGGATGTAATAGTTTTAGTCGACAACATAGTGGTGGAAATTGTAATAAAATTGTGTACGAGTATCTCGGTAGCAGTCGGCTTTTTGCGGCATGCATGTATGTGGTATGACAGACATTGACATCCTTTATAATACGAATATCACACATTACGTGTAGATACAGTAAGATATCGATATCTGAGTGGATATCTGTCGGTGTAGGTCTCCATGTTTGTGTAAATTGACACACAGCGCAGATAATTCATATTTTATCGTCAAGTATATCTAAGCTTCAATCAATAGCATCTGCAGATACAATTTTTGTGTCAGTTTTTATCTTCAGATATATGATGTAGTCTGACGTAAATCATTAAATGACCGAAATATTTTCTTGAGTATCGAAAATATGTTTTTAAAGAATTTTTTTTTTGCGAAATATAAGTGTTGAAAAGACATCACAAAATTATAAAGGCGTTCCAACATATTCTACCAACTTGTGGTGTGCAATATTTTAATAGGTATAAATCGAATTAGTTATTTTAATTATTTACTTACTTTTAGTTTTGTGTTGATTATATGATCAAGTATTTATTAATACAAACTATTACACCGTTCCCAAACCTATCCAGACAGAAGAAGAAACGGCGAAACGAACTCCTCGGCAATCAACATTTCTGCAATTAAATTAATCATATAATAATTTATTATTTACTAGCTGTTACCTGCTTCTTCGCCCGCGTTTTCGCAGGAACCTGTTGTGCGATCGGGATTTAAAGTAGCCTATATTTTAATCCAGATCACAATCTGTCTGTGTTCCAAATTTCAGACAAATCCGTTCAGCCATTCGAGCGTAAAAGAGTAACAACTATACACACATACTTACAACCTTTCGCATTTATAATATTAGTAGGCAAAAAATCTTTGTCACTTTAATATGTTTTCTCTGAAAATAAATTGAATATATTCTTTTAAAATCTTTCTTTCGAAAATACATTATGCCTAAGTTTTAGTTACAGATTGCGGTTAATAAGTGAATGCAATTTTATATGTTTGAAGTTCTTTTAAAAATATTCATTCTCAACACAAGAAATTAGACATCTGCTTCGAAACGTAGAGAGCTCCGGATTTGTCATCTTTGTCGCAACCTCCCACCCGTAGTGATCCGCAAAACGTTGTAGATAGTAATAATTTCAGAGTAATAAAACGATATAAATCCGAATCCAATGTCACCTATCAATATTTATAACAGATATTTTTATCGAACATCTGTCAACTGAATTTTGAGATATACTTAAAAAGGTATAACTTTTATACCGAGGGCGGTATTCTTAAACGATTATAACTTAGGGACCTTTAAGAAAAAGCGTACTCATTCCTTAAAGATCGGCAACGTATCTGTGATACTCCTGCTGTTGCGGATGTCTTCGGGCGGCGGTGATCACTTTCTATCAGGTGACCCAGTTGCTCGATTGCCTCCACTTGTAAAAAAATGACTTTTCGTCTAGAAAACTCGATGACATCATGTCAAATGCCGCATCGTATCACTTTTTTGCTGAAATACCTACACGTAAATTTAAGAATTATTAAGTACCTCAAAACCACTAGTCATATCGTGACCACATTTATACGGGACGACCTTTAAAACTAAAAATGCATTTTTGCTTCTACCTAAATTAAAAAAGTATAAAATAATTTTCCATTAATTGAAATAAAAATGAGTGATTAAGAAAAGAACATTAAAAAACAAAAATACAGAAAGAAGCCTCCTCTTCTTAGTATATTTTATAAACTTGCTGTACCTAATATCTGATAAATTATTTACACAACGACTGAAACCTAACTACTAAAAAATTAATACCATCATACTCAATCTCAATATACATCAACTCGCCCGGATTAGTACTACCGACTTACCTATATCTGCCGCCATAATCAGTGGTTGCTATTGGCGTGTTCCGGTTCGGAAGGTAAGGTAAACTTACTTTTTGATTGAGGCCTACCATCCCGGCCTGAGGCCGGCAGCGCACCATTACCACCTTTGATGTCTCTAGGTGGCGTCAATTTCTTAGCACTAGGAAATCCATCTGCTTGTTTGCCTTCCAATATAAAAAAAATATTATTTTTGTTTGGTATGTTTTTTTTGCTCAGTCAATAAATCTACCTATCAAATTTTAAATATTTAATGATAGTCTCAAAACAAAATCGCTATGATAAACGGACAGATTGACATGTATGGGTTCCGTTTTTGTCGTCCGACTACGGCACTTTAAAAACCTGCTAAAGACGAACTTAAACCCTGCTAAAGACAAAATAAAAACCTGCCAAAGCAAAAAAAAATTAAAACCTTTTAAAGACAACTAGCAAAACTTTAGTATTTCCCATGTTCGAAAAATGTGCAAAAACCTCTGCCTCATAAAAATTCCGGTGTAGCTGTTCATAAATCTCGGACTATGCGCATACAAGCCTTCTTATAATTTAATCATTACCAGCTTATAATGTTGACACCAGCTCTTCACGTTATCTGACAATAAACTTATCTTAGATAAACTAACTCCAGTTAATCACTGACTATAGTCACTAAAAACTTTATAACAAAAGTATTTTACATCCCATAATATGGCAATTTAAGAAACATATTTTATTACTTTATTTTTTAAACGTTTCCTCTGTTTTTATTTTTAAGTTAGTGCAAGTTGTTTCTAAACGCGCATATAAGTAAGTAAGTATCTTCATGCCCATATCCCCGAAGAGGTTGGCAGAGGCATAACCAGGATACCCACGACAAGCTGAAGACACTAAGTCCCACAATGTGATAGGTGAAAAGCCTATTGCCAAGCAGGTACATATGTAATTATTAGAAAATTGAAAATATACATTAATTTAGAATTAATTTTATATACAAATGTAGTTTATATCCCTGCAGCGACTAGAAAAACGGTGATGAAAGCAAAAATTATGATGATTTAACAGTCATCTATACTTAGTCTGGCCATAAATACTGTTACACTTAAAAATAAAAAAATATTACATTTGAATTTCGAATCTGTCATTTTTATACGATTGTTCATTGTGTTTTCTCATTTTGGCGCCAATACATTGTACAATATTTTGCGATATTAAAATGGAGTGGGGTGATAAAGAGAACCGAATCGCTGTGATTGCATTACACAAAGTAGGTATGGAGCCAAATGCAATTTTTAAAACTCTCCATACACTTGGTTTTAGTAAAATGTTTGTGTACCGGGCTATTAATAGGTACAATGAGACTTCCTCTGTTTGTGACAGAAAAAGATCTGGCCGTCCACGTAGTGTTCGTACGAAAAAGGTGGTCAAAGCAGTAAGGGAAAGAATTCGAAGAAATCCTGTCCGAAAGCAAAAGATTTTATCTCGGGAAATGAAGATAGCACCTAGAACCATGTCGCGTATTTTAAAAGATGACTTAGGACTTGCAGCCTATAAGAGACGCTCTGGTCATTTCTTAACTGATAATTTAAAGAAGAATAGGGTCGTAAAATCGAAACAATTACTGAAGCGGTACGCAAAGGGAGGTCACAGAAAAATTTTGTTTACGGATGAGAAAATTTTTACAATTGAGCAACATTTTAACAAACAAAATGACCGTATTTATGCTCAAAGCTCTAAGGAAGCTTCCCAATTAGTCGACAGAGTGCAACGTGGACATTATCCAACTTCAGTGATGGTTTGGTGGGGTGTTAGCTATGAAGGAGTGACTGAGCCATATTTTTGTGAAAAAGGTATCAAAACATCGGCACAAGTGTATCAAGATACCATTCTTGAGAAGGTAGTTAAGCCCCTTAACATCACCATGTTCAATAACCAAGTATGGTCCTTCCAGCAAGACTCGGCGCCGGGTCATAAAGCTCGGTCCACGCAGTCTTGGTTGGAAGCGAACGTTTCGGACTTCATCAGAGCTGAAGACTGGCCGTCGTCTAGTCCCGATCTTAATCGGCTGGATTATGATTTATGGTCAGTTTTAGAGAGTACAGCTTGCTCTAAACGCCATGATAATTTGGAGTCCCTAAAACAATCTATACGATTGGCAGTGAAGAATTTTCCCATGGAAAGAGTGCGTGCTTCTATTGATAACTGGCCTCAACGTTTAAAGGACTGTATTGCAGCCAATGGAGACCACTTCGAATAAGCTTTTTATATTTTTAATTGTTGTATATTTATGTATTAAACTAACACACTGTAAAAGTAATATATGTTATTTGCAGTTAAAAAAATATTTTTTTTCTTTATTACAATATTTATGGCAAGACTAGGTATATATAAAAGAAAGTGGTGTTAGTTACACTATTTATAACTCAAGAACGACTACACCGATTAGGCTGAAAATTGGTAGGGAGGTAACTTAAAACCGGGAGAAGGACATAGGATACTTTTTATCTTGTTCAATTGTGAGGAAACTGGGAAAAACAACATTTTAATTTTTCTCATACAAACTGAACGGGCGGAATGAAGTTCGCGATAACAGCTAGTTAGTAATATTTATTTACAATTTTCTGTGAACTATACGTAATTTTAAGAATTGACTGTTAAAACTGACTGGAAAACAGCTGTTGTTACCGTTATATTGTCATTGTCTCTGTGGACTAGTGGTCCAGGTGTTGGACTTGACTGCATAAGGTTATGGGTACAATTCCCGGGTTGGGTAACAAAAAAATATGTTTTTTTAATTTTCTAATAAAGAAGAATTTTGCTCGGGACTGGATATGTGCCTGGTTGACGATAGGTTTGCCACCTATCACTTTGTTTGACTTAGTGTCTTCGGCTAATCGTGGGTGCCCTGGTTGTGCCTTTACCTACCTCTTCGGACGTGAAGATACTTTTTTTTACAATGAACTTTTTTAGAATATTAGTTAAACTTACTCTAAAGTCTAAATATCGCAGCCAACTTTTACACGATAGAAAACAATCTATTAATATGAATATAAAATATGGTTTTTTATGATGAGAAATATATATTAAAGCATCTTCACGCCCATATTCCCGAAAGGGTAGGGAGAGGCACAACCAGGGCACCCACGACTAGCCGAATACACTAAGTCCCACAATGCGATAGGTGGCAAGCCTATCGCCAATCAGGCACATTTCCAATACCGAGCAACATTTTTTTATTAGAAAATTGAAAAACACAATTTTCCTTATGTTGCCCGACTCGGGATTCGAACCCGGGACCTCATGCAGTCAAGTCCAAAAACTGAACCGCTAGACCACAGAGGCGTTGCGTAATATATATTTCGTTTGTTTTTTTTATACAAAAGCTGTCTACATTTGCCTCTTCTCAAACCATTTGTGTAAAAAATATGAACATCTATATCTTATAGATATGTAAAAAACTCATATAACAGGATAATATTCAGTTTCAAACGTCATTTTCTAGTTATACAGGTTGCAATAAATGCAAATAAAAATATTTTTACGATTCCGTATTTTAATGAGAAAAAACGGACAGGAGTACCGTTTTTTCTCATTCAAATAAAGACATTTTTAGGATTCCGTATTTACATGAGTAAAAACGAAACCGCTATATTGGGGTGCATCATTTCAACTGGGACGATGTTATGTAGGTAACGATTTTTTATTAAAAAAAATGAAGAAGGAAAACTAAAAATTCGAATTCGAAATTCGACCATTACAAATTTTAATATCTTGTTGATAAGAACGCCATCTTCACATCTCAAGAACGAATACTTTTTAGTTTCAAAACTTTTTAGTGCGTCATCTGTCATCGATGGTTTTGTTTGTGTGTATCAAATGCATGGTAGTGTAGGTAATGTTTTATTTATTGATTTAATGTACTTTATAAGCATTATTATTGAAAAATATTAGCGTTCTGCACTTCTCCTACGCATAGACTATAAGTGTGCCAAATTGTATGCTCCTTCGTCCGCGCAATTTTCGCAAAAAGGGGTCCAAAGTTTTGGGATCACGTATTAATAGGTACACAGATGCTTTTGTTTCTAGAACTATTTTGCCTTGAAGTCAAACGTTTGATAGACAAATACTTCCAAAGTTCAACGAAAATTCTTTATATCAAGAATCGCTAACAAAAATTTGTTAGGTAGAACCACATTTTCAAGAACCACAAATGTTATAACTTTGACATTTACATATGCTATAAAAATCAAAATATTTTTTTACTAGTAAAAGTTGGTAGCGGCGTTTTAGGAAAACCATTCAAATATTACGTGCTACTGGCATTATAATATACCCCTAATCAAAGTTTGCTACTACGGGACATATTATGAATGAGTCCGACTCGAGTTTGACACCTTTTTTTAAGGATATTGTTTCAGTGTTATACAGTTATTTCGTAAGGGTTGTCAAAACAACACAATTTTGTTTTTTTATGAATAAATTGAGTCTAAATATCACATTTGTAAACTACATCCGTCTCATTAATATTGACTAGTCATTGTATTATAAATAGTATAATTTTTCACACAAGCAGTTATTTAAATTATAAATTTTCTTATTATTCTTGGCTTCATATGCAGTAGTTACATGACAGTGAAGACATCTAATTTAAATATATTTTAAAAGTCATTTTGGGAGTCGGTTGTAGTTTATTCGTAATTATTGAATTTTGTGTTTCTGTAAAGTGAATTAATTCGATTTTGGTGACATTTTGTACAATTTTGTTCAGTGAAGGTGCACAATCATGAAGAAATTAGTGAGTTGTGTATTTCCTTGTTTCCGCCAAATCTCATTACAGGAGCTTAAGTAATGATGCCACCGCTTTACTCAAGACCCTGCCATGACTATCTCTGACGACTTGTGACTGATTTAAATCCAATTTTGTTAAATTGGGTAACATGATGAATTTTCAGCTTGACTAATCGCTAATGCTTACGCTATTCACAAATATAAAGAAAAAAACTATTTACATTCTCTTTACCAAGATTAGTTACTGCTAACGTAATGTTCGGGCAAATTCATGGTAAAAAATATTTCTGAAAACATATTGTTAGAAATCAATTTGTTTAAAAACTCTTTCAGAAGATAGCAAAATTGTGTGATTGAGACATGAAATTGTTTCTGTTCTGTGATATTTTTTGAGAATTGAAATAAACAAGGACAAAACATTTTTTTAATGTTTAAACTTAAAAATCTCGTGTCACAGATTTCTGATCGAACTTCGAAACGGCTTTACCGATTTTTATGGATTGCTAGTGTATACATCGAGAGCACGTGCAACGTATTTTTATACACCTAAGTGATTTATTTAGTGAAACGACGATTATTAGAATTATTGACAACCCTGATTAAAACGAGAAACCGGCTGATTATATTTAAGAGTTAGTGCTCAAAAAATACGTATTTCTATATCAAAATAAACATGACATATTTTAAAGCCTTACCGTCAATGTAGATTGTAATATTCAAGAATATTTTTTTACTACTTAAAGATCATAAGCCTTTTCTAGGTATTTTACATCATATCGCATCACAGGATAGTTACTGAACCAATTTTAATCACTACTTGAATGATGTTGCTTTATCTGAGTTGTATTAAAAACAGTCAAGTAGGGGTCTAAAACGGGTATTGTCTTTAAGAAGGAAATTTAAAATTAGACGAAAACATTCTGTTAAAGCGTTTCACTATTTCTGGGACTAATATTTACATGCTTAATATAGTTTTACAATAAAAAAGCAAAAAGGCAAACAAGCAAGCAGGTTTCCTCAGAAATGCCGGTAAAATAATAAACAATGTCAATAATAATTGGTGTTAATTAATCTATGCCTCAAATGTAACAAGACAGTGGCAAGCACTTATGTTGTACAAGCAAGGCTACGAATAAGGTTGTGCTATCTGGATAATCTAATCTGGATAAGTTTGAGGACTCTTACACTTAGTCTTGGTTACGGTGTCCATATGTGAAACAAAAGGCCAGGATTTGTACACAGAAACAAACGTAGTAGCATTTTTAAATAGTGTATATATTGTGGAAACTCGAGGACTGAGACCCGGGTTCGATTCTCAACTAGAGTAGACATTTGTGTGATATACATCTAGATGTTTGCGTTTCATAGTCTGGGTGTGTTTTAAAATTATTCCCATATCTATTTAGGTAATTATGAGTATTTATTAGCAGGTATCATTGACTTCTCACCCATAATACAAGCATATAAATTGCTTACTCTGAGAATTTTCCCCGTGTTGGTCCGGGCTCCTTTGTGTAATAGATCATCTGCCTTCCTTTCCAGGCAGCTCGTAAAAGGCGAGCATAGGCCTACCGTCACTAACTCCGAGACATCTGACTAGGTGGTAGAGTTTCGCAGCGACTCGCCCGGATTGGTACCACCGCCTTACCTATTCCTGCCGCCATAACTTCATGACGTGTTCCGGTTCGGAGGGTTAGGGTAGCCGGTTCACTTACTTTTGCTCGAGGCCTAACATCAAGGCGTCAGGTTGGCAGCGCACCATTACCATCTTTGTTGTCTCTTGGCGGCGTGAATTTCTTAACATCAGGAAATCCGTCTGCTTGTTTGCCTTCCAATATCATAAAAAAATAGATTTAGGTTACCTACTTATTTTAACCAGGGATATCTTTTTTCAAACTGATTTCAAAAATAGGAGTTTATTGATTCTGTATCTTTTTGTATGGGTGGCAAATACTGATACCGATTGGATTTTAATTCAAGGCCCGATAATTGGTTTTCCAGTTGTATTTTAAATAATGAGTAATCATATGGTAATAAAATTAGTCAGTATTTTACAGTTTAACTGCTTTTTAACTATGGTTAATGACAATGTTTTCATTTAGCTGCATTAAACGGCTTCGTTGGTCGAGTTGCTAGCGTACACGCATAACTACGCCGACCAACCGCGAGGCTCGAGTTCGATTCCCGACGGGGGCAGGCATTTGTAGGATGAACATTTAGATGTCTGCATTTCCGGGTCTGGGTGTTTATTAAATTTATTCTTGTATCTACAACAACAACAACAACAACAACATATCTTCACGCCAAGTCCCTTACGGGGTAGACAGAGAGTATCGAGTGCCAGACCTCACGATCCTGACAAACCTGTCTTGCTTCCTTCACATTCATTACCCTTTTCATACAAACAAGCCGGTTTCGGAGACTCTTGACACCACCCTCGGAAAATATCCGATTGATCTGATTGTGAAATGTCAGCCTTGGTCTCCTCGGGTACCTACACCCATCCACATTCGCATTGTATATCTGCTTGGTCAATCTTTCATCTGTCATTCTTTCCACATGCCCGAACCAGCGGATCATGTCCTTTCGCATTTTAACACCAACACTTTCTTTCAATCACACTCTTTCTCGGATCTCACTGTTACGAATGCGGTCAGCGAGCGTTACATCACAGATTTTCCGTAGAGCTCTCATTTTGACCGCATTTATCCTACTTTCATGATCTTTCTGACATACCCAACTCTCGCTTCCATACAATAATGTTGGGATAAGCACAGAATTATGCAAAGCGAGTCTAGCTTTTTGACTCAAAACCTCGCTTTGGAATAGCTTACCCAACGCTCCATTCACACTATTCCCTGCACTCACTCTCTTCTCTACATCCGCGGTGTACCTTCCATCCCTGCTAAAAGCACAACCAAGATATACAATTTCATTCACTTGTTCCAGCACTACATCATCAACCAAAACTCTTACATCCGTTCTGGCTACATCTCTTTCTTCTCTTTCTTGTATCTATTTAAGTATTTCTATGTATGACAATCGTTGACTAACACCCATGACACAAGCATATAATTTGCTTACTTTGGGGTTAGATTCAATTTGTGTAACTTGTCCAGATATATTTTTTTAATGAGTTATGGTTAAAAATATTGCCTAATTCCTAATACAAGGAGCTAGTATACTTCCGCTAGAAACTAACCTTCGGCTACCAAGGTTGTAGATACTGATGAGGCTTATCAGTATCAGGAAAACCAGCAGCTTGTTTGCCTTCGAGTTAAAAAAAAACATTTAATTTAAAATATTATATAGCAATAAAACAGATATTTTCTTAATTGGCAATGGTCGGTTTAAGTACTTAAAATATAATACTATTATCCGAAATAAAAACTTTATGACCAATTATATCTGCTCTAGTTAGCTAGTTAGACCCCAATCAGTGTTGCCAGATGGGGCTATATAGCGCCAATAGGGCTATCTCCCTTACCGAGCGGCGATATTATTTTATCCGCAGGCTACAGGTAGCCGATTTGGCTATATTTTTTTTTTCAGAAATATTTTATTAAAAAATCATTTTTATGCAGAAAAAAAAACTTTAACACCAACAATCAGTTTTAATAGTTTTTATTATGTATATGTTATAGCATGGATTACCCACACTACCATGCACACACACACACAAAAATATATTGAAAATAACAATCAAAAGTTTGGAAACAAACTAGTTGGTCTTCAAAAATGAAGATGGCGTTTTTATCAACAAGACATTAAAATTTATAATGTTTGAATTTCGACCAACGCGAACGGGCGACCACTAGTTACAGTAAAAAAAGCATAAAAGTTTGCCTACTATACGCTGACTTGATTCAAATCTTGACAGATTGCGACGTGGGACCAACACGAGAGGTGTTGAACTAATCTATATATATAAAAATGAAACCCGTTTTCCTTGGTCACGGCATCACACGTGAATGGCTGGACCGATTTCACTCATTCTTTTTTTTTTTGTATTTGTTATTATTAGGAGAAGGTTCTTACGGAAAAAATATTAAGAAAATCTCTCGAAAATTTTGAAAAATGTACATTTAATTTTGCAGTTCAAATTGAATAGGTACTCATACGTAAGATAGGTCAGCTATACAAAATAAAATAGTTTCTACTATTCTTCTATCATTGTATCATTGCTACGTAAGGCGGTACGAAGTTACATTACCTTGTAGTGGGCTACCATTGAATCTCGATTACATGGAAATCGGAAAGTGGAATCGGATATGTCACATTATGTATTCTTGAACGATAAAATATTATTACATTGAACTTTAACATAGTACTAGCGCATTATTAACATTTAGTTCTGAAAAAATGTCCAATAAAATATTTTTGTTCCTACACACGCCTTGCTTCACCGACCAAGGCTCGTTTCCCGACGGGGACAGACATTTGTGAGATAGACACTAAGATGTCTGCATTTTTGGACCAGGGTGTGTGTTTTAATAATTTTAGTATCTATTTAGATATTTCTATGTATTAGTATCATTGTCTAACATTCATAACACAACACATAATTCGCTTACTTTGGGGTTGAATTTGTGTAACTTGTCCAGTTACGTTTATCTTCTTATCTTATATATAAAATTCTCGTGTCACAATGTTCGTTCCCGTACTCCTCAGAAACAGCTTGACTGATTCTCATAAAATATTGTGAGCACATTAAGCAGATCTGAGAATCTGCCAACATCTATTTTTTATAACCCTAAGTGATGAGGGTGAATCACAGCGAAAAATAATTGCAGAACAACGTCTGCCGGGTCAGCTAGTATATTATAAAATTCTCGTGTCACAATGTTCGTTCCTATACTCCTCTTAAACAGCTTGACTGATTTTCATGAAATTTTGTGAACATATTGAGTAGGTAGGTCTGAGAATCGGTGAACATTATTCTTTTATAACCTTAAGTGTTGAAGATGAATCTTTTTCATACTCCTTAGTGATAAGGGTGACTCACCCTAATTTTTTCATAGTCAGCTAGTAATTTATAATTTCACATTTATATAGCTATATTTATAACACGAGCAAATAATTGCTTACTTTGGGGTTAGATTCAATTTATGTAACTTGCCTGGAATATTTATTTGTTTGTTGTTATTATGTACAAATACTTTACATTTTAACTTTTTTATGTAAGTGACATTTATTAACTAAATGTTAGTAATTCACTAACATTCTATTCAATAGCTTAAAATTACATATTCTAAAGGATATGTTTTGTTATGTGATTTACTAAATTTTATTCACACATATCGTTAAACAAATTGACCAGAAGAAATCTCTGATTAAAAAAATACTAATAATTTGTTTTGTTGTATTTTTCCATGTGTTGGTCCGAGCTACTATACAGAATAGACCATCTGCCTTCTTGCCAAGCAGTTCGTAAAAGTCGCGCATAGGCTTAACGTCACTAACATGGTGACATCCTACTAAGTGGCAGAGTTTCGCAGCAACTCACCCGGATTGGTACCACCGCCTTACCTATTCCTGTCGCCATAACGTCAGTGTTTGCCTTTTGTAAGGTAGCCGGTAAACTTACTTTTGCTCGAGGCCTAACATCCCGGCTTCAGGTTGGCAACGCACCATTATCACCATAGGTGTTTCTAGGCGGCGTGAATTTCTTACCATCATGATATCCGTCTGCTTGTTTGCCTTCCTAAACCATAAAAAATAAATAACAATCTCTGTAATCTTTCTTGTAATATACAACTAATAAAAATGAATGTTTTATTTTCCCTAATACCACCGTTTTAATCAAATACCGGATCTTCCAACAGATATTCATACATTCATTTTAAGTTTAGGGAAAACCGAAAACGAATATTTATCACCTTACATTTCCACAATTCATTATTTATTGTAATCACCATGACTTCATTATTTTTTGCGAAAGGAATTTCCACTTCAGTAAAATGTCAGACACGTTAATTATACAAAAAATACAAAAAAATATCGTTTATTAATTAATCTAAAACATGTTCTCACAATAAATAATTAAGAAAGATCTCAATGAATTTTAAATTAGAAAGCATCAAGAAAACTATTTTTGTCTGAAACATGTTCAATACGATTTTTCTCGGTGTTGGTCCGGGCTCCTTTGCAAAATAGAATATCTGCATTTAAGCGAGGCTGTCTAAAAGGCGAACATAGACTTTCCAACACTAACACCATGACGTCCTACAAGGTGGCAGAGTTTTGCAGCGACTCGACCGGATTGGAATGATACTGGAAGGCAAACAAGCAAACGGACTTCCTGATGGTCAGAAATTGATGCCGCTTAGAGACACCAAAGGTGGTAATATTACTAATTACCTGATATAACTTAATATAAATAATAACCTGAGGCCAAGATGTTAGGCCTCAAGCGAAAACGAGTTTACCGGCTACCTTACCCACCGAACCGGAATACTTCAACGGCAAGCACTGACGTTATGGCGGCAGGAATAGGTAAGACGGTGGTACCAATCCGGGCGAGTTACTGTGAAACTCTACCACCTAGTAAAAAAAAGATGCGGGCGAAGCCTGAGGCAAAACCTAGTGCATTTTGTAAATGAGTTCTTGAACTCATCACACATTCTACGCCTTTCCCAGTTTGGTTATCTTTCTATAACACTTGTTGCTGACTGGTTTTTTTATAAGATATCTCTACTAGCTCCACAGACGTATCGACCTGGACTTTAACTTACTTATACATTGTTCTTATTATCTAACTTTACACATATTATCAATACATAGTATAAAGCAAAGTCGCTTTTCGCGTCTGTCTGTATGTATGTATGCTTATATCTTTAAAACTACGCAACGGATTTTGATGCGGTTTTTTCAATAGGTAGAGTGATTCAAGAGGAAGGTTTATATGTATAATAACATGCTTCATATATTAGAGAACCACTGATAATTTCAAGATTTCTAATGCGAAGTCGTAAATAAACATATTTTTTTGCGCTTGCATTGCAAACGCTGGCTGAACTCTACGAGATAGATCAAAATAATATACTAAGTATTATTTACCCTAAAAATGTCTACAAAAAAGTTCGCGATGGTATATGTTTATCTCTTAGAGATAACTTACAATAACCAATTTTTATCCTTTACGTTTTACGAAAAATAATGACTTATTTATAAAGCGATTTAAAGCAATACAGCATTAATCCTTATCTAATTAAGTATCTTAAATAAATTTTACATTTAATATAGAACAATATAGCCCTTTACAGCATGTAAATTAAACTAATAG
>NJDD01000974.1:59040-93986 GCA_002245505.1 Calephelis nemesis | reverse complement strand
TGCCAAGCCTTAATTAATAATTATATTATGAGTAAGTATTAAATTGGATTGGCACCGGCTTCGAACCTATCAGTTAGTAAGTAGCACAAGTTATAGGTAGTAATAATATGTTATATTAAATTTTTATTATTTTACACATTTAGATTTGAAGTCGTATTTAATTAACGTAGTTATTTTTATTTAACACCTTTTAATTTATTGCTGATTGAATTTAATGAAATTAAACATCGAGATAGGTGAAAATAAGTAAAAAATGCTCATTAAATAAAAAATAATTGGCCTACCTAAATCATATTTTTATGGGACCAGGTCGAAACTATTCCGAATCAAACAAAAAAAGAATTACGTAAATCGGTTCAGAAACCACGGAGAAATCTGTGTACAAACATAATTTAAAAAAATCTAAAGCCGAATTGAGAACCTCCTCGTTTTTTTTCAACTCGGTTGAAAAACAGTAATAAACAAGGTAAATCAAGTTATGATTTTTCCCTAAAAATAGGGAATACAATTTGATAAAGTAAGAAATACAACAGATCTATTCACTCCATTGAACCCAAAAACTAATTTATTTCCTACATACGAGTATAATCAGAAACAGTCAAGTGCGATTGAAATTTGTACTTTAGAGTTACGTACCCAATTTGGTATGTACATTTTAAAAAAAAGTATCTTCACGCCCATATCCCCGAAGAGGTAGGCAGAGGCACAACCAGGGCACGCACGACTAGCCGAAGATACTAAGTCCCATAATGTGATAGGTGGCAAATCCCGCCAACCGGGCACGTTTCCAATCCCGACCAACATTTTTTTTTTGTTGGTCGACCCGGGATTCGAACCCGAGACCTCATGCAGTCAAGTCCAACACCCGGACCGCTCGACCACAGAGGCGATACATATGTACATTTAAATTATAAAATTGCCTCAACCTTGTAACAGACTCCAAATTTTATTAATCTATGATTATTAGTTTTTTATACGCGTTTGCTCAGCCGAGTCTGAGTGTTAATTAAATTTATTCTGGTATTTATTTAAGTACTTCCATGTATTAGAATCGTCGACTAACATACATAACACAAGCATATTGGTGTTAGATTCAATTTGTGTAACCTTTCCAGAAATTTATTTATTTATTGCCATAATGTTTCTAATATTCTGCATCAGAGTATAGGGTAGTCGGTAGACTTGCACAATAAGTCTCACTTTTTGGCCTTAAGTCAGTCATATAACCTGCAAAGTCTACGGTATCTGAGCCGAGAGCAGTGTGTTGTCACTATTTTCTCAAATTAAAATATCTTCAAATGATTTCGTAACATACAGATAAAAAAAGAAAAGTTCGTTTTACAATTTCGTTACGGATCCTCAAAAAAATGCTGAAATCGTATGTCGTATCGGAGAGACACCATTATCGGAATTTGTCCGGCCATTGTGATGTTACAAAGCATTTATCTAGATTACTTAATAAACCCAATTAGTTTTCATTAGTCTTTTCTGATCAAGGACGATAACGACAAAATGCGGAAAAACAAGATTTAAGAAATGACTAGCTTTTATACGTAGCTTCGCCTGTCTGCAAACTTTTTAATATTATAAATGTGAAAGTTAGTATGGTTGTTTGTTTGTTCGTTACACAAAAACTATTAAACCGATTTTCATGCAGTTTGAGCGCAGCACAAAGTCGAAGTAGGTCTCTTGCAGACAGCACGTAGTGTTGGCGTCCAATTCTACTAACACTTTTAAAACATATACCTAGTAATGTGAATGTTTGTATGTTTGTTACTCCTTCACGCAAAAACGGTGATATTGATTTTCATGAAATTTGACGCACAGATAGAGCATGACACGTAAGATAGTTTTTATCCCGAAACAATTTTCACGTGAGATCATGCGAGCAACGCCGCTGGCAACAGGTAGTATAAAACAATTTAAAAGTTTAGTCTCTAATAATAATAATAAACTCACTGTTTTCCAAATAAATCATAAGTGTTGCGTATTACACTGACATGAACAAATTATATACAAAAAGCCGGTTTTATCGCTTTTTTTTTTATATATATTTTTTAATATGTTGCTAACCGCGAGGTTTTTACAACTTCACCGGACGATGTTTATCGCTAATAAGCGATCTCTTCCAAACAACTACAGTTTAGAAAATACTAGTGCATCAAAATAAGAAGGTACAATATCTATTGGTTCAATTAATAGTCTATGTCAGGGTTTCCCAAACTTATCTGTAATGTAACGCCCTTTGGTCGAACTATTTTTTAACGACGCCCCTTAACCCCTTCAGTGTCAGAGGAGGGGGTTTCCTCCAGATCAAGTACTTGCTATTTATATAGTACAAGAACATTTTTTATAACTCCTCTTAGTCCAGCCCGCACCCCGTGGACCAAAAAATATTATCAGTTATAGTAAGTAGAAGTCTAGTAAGTGGTTCCTAGGCTCAGATATCTAACTCGACTCGGTCGCATTGACACGCGGCGCCCCTGGGACAGTGCCACGATGCCCCTGGGCGTCGCGACGCACAGTTTGAGAAGCTCTGGTCTATGTTATTCTGAGAAACAAAAACTATTAAACGGATTTTGATACAGTTTATATGCAAACTGTATTAAAATCCGTTTAGTAGTTTTTGCATGAAAACGTAACAGACATCCATCCATATATCATTACAAACTTTCGCATTTATTAGGAGAAATTCAATAGGTTTACTAGGGCAGGCTTAGCTAGATGTGATCTACGTTATATATTTTTTGATTTTAAGGAGACATGAATATAGGCTCTCCTGATTGTATGAATCATCATTTACCATAGATGTTACTGTAACAGTAACTGAACGTGGTGGTCGCTATCATAAGGTCGTAGTGGCGCCTGATATTATGATCCATAGACACCATAGATGTTACTGCTGATATAAATGAATATAGTCGCTATTATATGAGCGTAGTGGGAGAAAATTAAGAAGGGATTGTGATTGGTCTAATAGAAATCTAATTTAAACTATAAGAAACTTGATCAATATTCGTTCAGTACTTTTACTTTTTGTGATAAGCGAAATAAAATTGGAAAAACGTATTTTATTTAGGTTCCCCGACCCGAGAATCGAACCCGGGACCTCACGTAGTCAAGTCCGACAACTGAACCGCTAAACCATAGAGGTGATAATTTTTTTTAAATTGTATGTATTTCTTACATGGGATATGTATTTCTTACATAGGATGTAAGAAATACATACAATGTATGGGACAACTTCTGGATCTGGGGGCACGGGAGTACCCTCCGTCAAGATGAGCAAAACGAATCACGAGGGCTTGCTTCTTATACTTGGCTAGCGGCCCGGTTTTTTTTTTGAATTGCTAATTAGTTGCTAACCTCGCGGTTTTTACAACTTCATCGAAGTTTGAGCGGCGCTTTACGTGCTTCACTACGTATATGACCACTATATGACAGCATGAATGACATAACAACACAAAAAAAGAAAAAAACATCTGAAAAATCTTTCAATATGACAGCATAATCCCAATAAAAAAAATATTTCAATAGTACTGAAAAATACCCGTTAACAAAATGGCGGATATTTATTGAATTCATTTTTTACAAAAATGTGATAAATGAAGTACCGCTCTACCGATTTTATGCAAACTTTACATAAACCATCTACTAAATAGTCCGAACAAATCCTAAACGTTTGGTTTTGATATGTGAGAGTGTGCTTGAGTTATAAAATTATAACGAAAAGTGGCATTGATTTTTATATAATACTAGCTGACCCAGCAAACTTCGTATCGCTTGACATTAATGCTTCGACAGTAGCGCAGTCTGTCGGATCCGATGTGAAACATACCAAAATCAAGAACTCCTTATTATTAAATAATTAATTAAATAAACATTTTCCAGAAGACCAAATTGTGAATCTAAAGCATTCTCGGATTCCCTTGAACACACACAAAAAGTTTCATCAACATCGGTCCAGTTGTCTAAAAGGAGTTCAGTGACAAATAAACGAACACAAGAATTATATAATTATCTATTTACATATAATAAATCTGTAGAAGGGTCATTTCTGTACATTGAAAATATTGAAAAATAAATAGCAGGGGGTGTTACTGGATCGATACCAAACCCAAATATGTGGTTAAAAAAGTCTATTATTACTTACTTATTATTACTATTCTTCTAAATTAAAAAATCTGTATAATTGGTTAGACTTGAATTTAAGCCTCATTTAACTAAAATCAGGAAAATAGGAGCAAAGATATATTTGATTAAAAGAAAACAATAATGGCTTTTGTGAGCATAGCCGCGAGCGTAGTTTGATATACTTTCAATCATGTAACCGACAGTACTAACGCAACCCATGGCCTTGACGGCCTTTTGATTATATGAACCACATCGCTGCCAAGGAGACTATTGTAATCTGGTAATCTGTGATATTGTAATAGGAGTTACCTATCAACAAATGCCATAAAAGACATTGAAAACTTGGGTTTAAAAGACGCAAAAGAGAGCTAGTGATCCCTAAAATGGCTAATTTAATTCTAGTCATTAATACTAATAAATATTAAAATAACATTCTTCAAATAAAAGAATTACTTTACAAAGATATTATTTTTAGTAAAGGAGGTTATCAGTTCTATGGTAGTGGAAAAACTTCTGTGTAAAGTTGTTTAAGGTCACTTCCTATATTCAAGAATCAAGTCGTTTTACTTACGAATAGTTCTTTTTTGCACGAATAGTACGACCTACTCATGGTTTTTGGGTAATACTTAATACGGCTTTTCCTTTCATATAATTTACAGACAACATCTCAAACATGACCGCCTCCTGGTCGAGGAGTTAGCATACACGCCTTACTCCATCGACTAACTGCGAGGCTCGAGTTCGATTCTCGACGGGGCAGACATTTGTGTGATGAGCATTTAGATGTCTGCATTTCTGGGTCCTGGTGTTATTATACAAACACTTGTACTGTTTTACGTATCACTTATAATTTATTATTTTGTAAATATCCTACTGCTTTTGCTAGTAACAGTATCATCATGGCTTTATCTTTAAGTTTTAATAAATGATACGTAAACTAATACAAGTGTTTCTTTATTTAAACATATGAATATTTGGAAGTTTTACCAAACACGGACGATGGAAAATATCAAATGTTTTTATATGTATCGTCTATTAATACCGTTGAATAACACCCATTAAATAAGCATAATACATTTCTCTTACTTTGAGGCTAGATCTATTTGTTTGATTTGTCCATGTACATTTATCATTATCGTCATATCATGCACCGTCAGCGATGTCGTCAATATAAATGAAAAATTATAATATAATTTTTAGTAGTGTAGTTTATATGTAGTAGTAGTATTTTTATAAGTTTTAGTAGTGACTAAGATGTTTTTTTTATGACATTGGAAGGCAAACAAGAAGACGGATTTTCTGATGGTAAGAAATTCCCGCCGCCTAAAGACACCAAAGGTGATAATGGTGCGCTGCCAACCTGAGGCCGGGATGTTAGGCCTCGAGCAAAAGTAAGTTTACCGGCTACCTTACCCTCCGAACTGGAACACGTCAAGACGTTATAGCTGCAGGAATAGGTAAGGCGGTGGTAATGCTGATCCAATGTGGGACCATAACGATAATCACCACTGTGGTCTAGCGGTCCGGGTGTTGGACTTGACTGCATGAGGTCTCGGGTTCGAATCCCGGGTCGGCCAACTAAAAAGAAAATTGGATTTTTACAATTTTCTAATAAAAAAATGTTGGTCGGGATTGGAAATGTGCCCGGTTGGCGATAGGCTTACCACCTATCACATAATGGGACTTAGTGTCTTCGGCTAGTCGTGGGTGCCCTGGTTGTGCCTCTGCCTACCTGTTCGGGGATAAGGGCGTGAAGATTTTTTTTATAACGGTATCATTAGCTACCCTTTGAAAAAGAATCATCAACTCGCTAATAACTCGTAATAAAATATTAATTAGAGTTGTTTTTTACTAGTTTTGCTGCGCTTCAATTATTTTATTACTTATGTAAGATTAGTAATACTAAACATAATCCAACAACAATACAATCCGATTTGGTAAAATTTGCCATACATTAGTTGAAAGTTATTATATTATTTTTATCATTTATTCTCAATGCCTCTTATTTTCTACGTTTATACATTTAATACAAAAAAAAATGTATTAAAAATATAAACATAAAAAACAGGTTACCAAAAACGGTGGTCTTACAACTAAACCGTCAGTGGTCAGGGTGACAGAGTGAGGAACCTCCGCACAATACGTGCCGTCCCCAAAATTGCTGCCTTCTGAATTCGGCCCTTAACCCAGGGTTGTAGAGAGAGTCTCTTAAGATGTTGGTCGAGACTCTTCGGTATTAGACCGTTTACTGACACGACTATCGGGACAATTATTGTTGAGTCAACATATTATTTTAATTATTATATTATTTATTGAAAATTATTATACTATTTACATAAATAGTATTATAATTTTCAACCGACGAAAAAAGGAGTAGGTTCTCAATTCGACCCGTATATTTTTTTGCATGTATGGTACTCGATTATTCCAGTGTTTGTGGACGGATTTTCAAAATTGTTTTTTTTAATTAATAGCCTATACTTCCGCGGTGGTCCTGTTATAATTGGGTCCAGGTCTACATTAGCATTCATGAGAAAACCACACATGCTCCAAACTTGAAGTCGGTTTTTTGCAGTTTTACTGAGTTTAAATTATGTGATATATGGTAAATATGTCAAACACATTTGTACTTTTGAAAATAATGATAACGATATCCACTACCTGTGACTATGCCATTCGAGTCACTAAATCAAAAAAGGCTGGAAACACAAGAAATTACAATTAAAAACTATTTACTAGATCTGGTTCAAACCAAATTTCGGTGGAAGTTTACACGGTTATGTACAAAACATTAATGTTTTTTTTTTAGTTTGATCGTTCTCTTATTTTAGAAGTTACAGGGGGATACATTTTACCGCTTTGTATGTCTCTCGCACAAATTATACAGTTTAGAAAATGATGGTAGAAATCTCAATGTCATTCATAAAGTTCTTAATTCACTACACTTATAGATTTGATGAAAAAAAATGAGTTTTAGTTCTCAGTATGGTTTTTTTTCTTTAGTAATGTTGGAGATGGAGTATTATTCTAACTAAACTCTGCTACATGTTATTTCCAAATGGACTCTGATTTCGGCAAAAAACAAGAAACCTAAAATAATTTCCTTTATGTGTGATCCATCGCAATTAGACTACGGAACCATTTGACTGGAATTCGATATTAATAAAACAATCTGCCATATTCATGGGTCAGGAATGTGTTAATTTTGCTGGAGCGGTAGAAATTCGAATGCCGCCCCAATTTAACTTTGAATATATAGAAGATTAATGGCCTTTAATCGACATATCCTCAACTACTACTATCTACTATTTTCTCGTTTTCGTTACTTAGAAATTTCTTAGTCTATTCTTGCCCTTTTAGGCGGCAGAATACAATTCATCACAACACTTTTATCAGTTCGCCAAACATTCTAGCAGATTTTTAATCTGTAATTTATGCCAATTTGCTTAACTAAGATTCTTGTCACAGACACTGCGAAATATCTTTCTCACCAGAAATGTAGTTGGAGATTCGTTTACACTAATTGCGTTAAAAAAATATCTTTAAAGATGTAGGCAGAGGCACAACAAAGGTACCCACGACTAGCCGAAGACACTAAGTCCACATTGTGATAGATGGCAAGCCTATCGCCAATTGGGCATATGTGGATTATTGGATATGTCCAATACCGGGCGAAGTTATTTTTTGTAAAAAAATTAAAATATACTTTTTATATTATTTTTGTTTTCCGACCCGGTGAACGAACTCGGACATCCAGAAGTTTTAATACCGGAACGCTAGACCACAGAGGCGACTTGTCGCTTTGTGGAACTAAGAACCTTTGGCTAAAACTTGGGGTATACGGATGTGAAGGTTAGTTTTCAAAGAAAAACTTTGTACTAAGTTGATGGTATGTAACTGTAATCATATAAAAGTATGTACGAGTATATTGATTTTCTGTTAGCCATATAAGAGGCATAAACCTTGAAATACCTATTAACCAAATGAAACCTTTGTAATATAGGCCTACTTATGATATATCAATAATAATAATAAAAACATTAGCACTTTTAAACACACTTCAATGTTATTGTTGTATGCATAAACTGAATGGCATTAATAAATAATTCATAAACGGTTAGTAAATGTTTTTATTGTGAAATTTAAGGGCCCTCGTCTCATTTTACAATAAACTGCCTTTTACCAGACAGTTTCAAATAGTACAAAACCTTTACCTTGAGTTGCTACAGATTGCATTTGATAACTATCAACCGAATTCTATAGAGCTAAAGGTCTGCGCAAATAACTTTAAGATACGCTAGCGATTTCAGCACGATAAACTCGTGAGTTTATCGTGCTGAAATGATATAGGCATGGGCAGGGACTCGGACCCATAAGTTGTCATAGATTACGCTCGGTATTATACGTATCGAACTCATAGCGATTAAGGCCTACGCAAATAATTAATGGGTACGCTGGCGATTTCAGCACGACAAACTCATAGTAGGGGCTTAACGTCTATTCCTAAATATGAAGATAGGTAATGAACGTATCGAAATCTATAGGGCTTATATCGGAAATTCAAGCCGTTCCATGTTTTCATTAAAATAATTTACGAAACTACGAAAAAAATTGGTAGTTATTAACTTAGAAGTCAGCTTCGAGAGTTATAAAAACAGTAGCTTATAAATAAGCAAGGCCGGACTTTTTAAATAGAAATAATTTAGTGATAAAATCGTCTTTACGTACAGCAAACTGTTGGATATGTTATTAAAAATATTATTGTATAATACGTATAACGTAACTTAATCTATCAGTACATTGTGGATTTTTTAAACAGTGATTGGAATAGGATACTGGAACACTTTGGAGACATCTTTAAATAACATTGAAATTTAATTCCTATTTTGACCGGGTCGTTGGCTGAGGGATTAGAGTGCACGCCAAACTTTACCGATCAACTTTTGCCGATCGACTTCGATTCCCGACGGGGATAGGCAATTTGTGCGACGAACATCGATGTTTGTATTTCCAGGACGAAGTATTTATTAAACTCATTCTGGTACCTATTTAAGTAATTCTATACATTAGAATCCTATACTTACACCCGTGCCACAAGCATATAGGTATTTTTCTTGATTTGGAGTAGATTCGATTTGTGTAACTTGTCCAGGAATATTTATTTATAAAAATATTTAACGTTACTGTTGATTTAGTTTGTGTTTGTAATACGGCGTAGACGCCTGGGACTAATACAGGGAAAAACGTACGCTCAATTAATATGTACGAGGCATATATTCATTCACTAATTTTTGTTTCAGGTAACAAAGCAATGTACAGACTTACAATCTCTACGTGATTCTCCAGTTAAGTAAAATGCACAAAATGGAGAAGATTAACGGATCCGCTCCAGTCAGCACCGTCATGGATAATTACAGTTCAAAGTATGTCACTATTATTATTAGTATTTATACTTTTTGGTACTTGGTAGAATTCCATTGCAGAAACACTTCATTTTTTAATAGCACTTATAAATTTGAAACGCATATTTTTTAAACTTAATGTTACACTTTGACCAGCCCATTTCACTTTTGACAAACAAAAGTACGTAAGTAAGTAGTTTTGTTTGTATCGCTATTTTATTTTAATGTTCAGTGTTTCAACGTTAATTACTACCAGAAGGTAATTTTATAGTTTTAAATAAAGTGTATTGGGGAAAAGTATTAGTGTCCATAGATAATGTACAGCGTGATATTTCTGATAGTTTTATAGCAACGAAATGATTGCTACCGACATTTTTTTAAGAAACTGATAGTCAATCAGATATTTAATAAAATGTTTATTTTTATATGTAGAGCAAATTATATTTAACTGGTCTGCAAATAATAATATCAAGCGTTTCTTATTACGTAAGTATGCAGAGTCTTTAAGCACTTATTATACACACGACTCGATTAAGATAAAAGGGCCGGAATTTGACCTCGCTAATAAAATATTGTCTTATACCAAAAACTATGTCTTCATTCAGTAATTCCATTCAAATAATTTTGTAATATAAATAAATTATACAATTTATTGGAAATTACACCAGGGAATGGATTTTCAATGTAAGTAATAATCTATATAATATATCAAATGTATTGGACTTGTGTTGCCAATTTAAGGTCGAGATGTTATGCCTGCTCCATAAACATAATTGCTACACTTGACAACCCTCCAAACCACAGCCACAACTACAATTGTAGCGAAAATTGACTTTAGCTCGGTTAGAAAACGTATAGTACAGTACTACTACTTAAATTATGAGCTTCGGCTATACACTTTTTACTCTTTATACTTTTATCTTTAAATTGGCTGACTTAATCCAAATTTAAGCTTAATGATTAATTATGTAATAACAACTCTATATAGATATCTTTATAATACATTCGGATTTTCGAAGCTTGACGAATATAGCCGAAGCGCATAATTTAAACAGAATTAGGTACCTACTATAGGTACTAAGGGCGATAACTCACCGGGACGCCATTGCGACGTGGCCAGCGACGTTGCCATGGCTAGGTCTAGCGTTTCTGCGTCGCCATTCGGTCGCCAAGTGCGTTAGCCGTCATACATCTCAATACGAACTAGTTGGCGACGTCACTGGCCACGTTGCCATGGCGTCTCGGTGAGGTATGGCCCTAATTCTTGCGAGTCGCCATAGAAAATTACCACAGAGTAATGTAAAGAGTAATATCAAATATTTATACTCGCTCTTGACGATATACTACACCAAGCCACTGGCGAGTCCTCAGATTAAAAATATGATATGTACATGCGACAGCTATAGTTTCTTTTAGTGTTGCCATGCTTAGGAATTTCATCATACTGGTTAAAAAAGTTAAACAATATTTTTTATAAGAATTATTATCAACCATTAATGCTCTGCATTTATTTAGTTTCCGATTACAATCTTAGTAACGCCAAGAGATATTTACCTATTTTATTTATGATCAAGTTTTTTTAATCAATAGTTTGACAATACAACAATCTTCAGCGATTTATAAACACTAAAGATGCTTTTTCAGGTTGGAATGTTCAAGCGTAAAGTCTTCTGACTAATGTAACTTTGGATGAGGTAGGATAAGCACTGACGTTAAGATTATACAAATAAATTAGAGAGAGTTCATTCGACTTTTTCTATTTTTCAATTTCTATTGTTTTCCTAGAAACACCGTAAAACGTACCGTTAAATGGTAAAACTATTTTTTTTAAATCGGTTCAGTAATTTCGGAGTTTGTTCAACACAAAATAACAGATTTTTTTTAAATCGTACCTCTTTACATTAAATATAGATGACATTACGACAGCGCCACCTAGTAGATTCAAATGTATCCGTAAATCATCTAGAAAACCATCAAAATTCCCACATAAAATTTCAACCCAATCTTTTGAGTCGTTTAGTAGTCGTGTCATAGTCTATTAAATTCAAACAATCAAGTAAATCTTTCCTCTTAATAATATTAATAAGTATATATTAATTAACTATCTTCCGCCCGTGACTCCGTCCGAGCGGATGTCGGTCTTCGCGTGGAAAAACTGAAAAATTAAGATTTTTTTTCTACGTATTTTTTTTAATAATTACAAATAACATTTATCATAACTATATTGTAATAATTTAAAAAAACATTATTCTGTAGTTTATTAACAAAGTGTATGTGTTAAAAAGTTTGAAATTGTTAAACGTTTCGAAATCCCTTGAGTTGTCGTTTTTTAAACTTTGTTATGTGACTAGTTTTGTCTTTTTACTTTGTCACTTTTAAAGCGAGTGGAGAGTTTTGCTTTTGTAACAATGTGCACATTGCTTTATGAAGGTAGCGATGTTTTATTTTCGTTCGTAATAAAAGATCAAACAAACAGTGCCTGCTATGTTCAATTTATATGGGAAAAATTAAATATTTATTTTATATTAAAGGAAGGCAAACAAGCAGACAGATTTCCTGATGGTAAGAAATTACCGCCGCCTAGAGACACCAAAGATGGTAATGGTACGATGCCAACCTGAAGTTAGGATGTTAGGCCTCGAGCAAAAGTAAGTTTACCGGCTACCTTACCCTCCGAACCGGAACACGTCATGACGTTATGGCGGCAGGAATAGGTAAAGCGGTGGTACCAATTTGGGCGAGTCGCTGCGAATCTCTACCACCTAGTCAGATGTCACGGTGTTAGTGATTATAAGACTATGCTCACCTTTTACGAGCTGCCTGGCAAGAAAGGCAAGTTGTTCTATTCTGCAAAGGCGACCGGACCAACAAGGGGGATTTTTTTCTAGTTTACTCGAAAACAATGTACTCTCTTGAAAAGGGTGTACGTTTTCTCTAAATAGCAATCAAAGTTTAACCGAAACGATACCTTGCTCAAAATCACCTATTTATTAAGAGCTCAACATTATCGTTTGATTTCTTTTTTATAAAATAGTTGTCGCCCTTAGTCTTTGTCGGTGTCGTCGTCGTTGTCGTTGTCGTCGTCGTCGTGTCGCGTCTTAGCCCACGTGAAAGGATTTTGTAAATAAACTAGCCGACGGCTGACGTCGTTCACATGGCACTCGCTATTAGAGAATATCGAATTGGCTTGCCCTGCAGAAGGACATGGCGTGAAGATATATGAGAATATGATATAGTAGTAAAGTAAAATGACGTTAGTTTTGTACAATCTGGATTTCAAGTTATTTGATCACTTTATACTGAGTGATGATAAGTCTTTAACTTCTAAACTTCAAAACTTGAAATATACTACTAAATATACTAATACTGAATGTACTACTAAATATACTAATACTAAATATACACATACAATACTACAAATATAAAAACGAGTAAAATCGGACCACGCGTAATTAAATTAAAGCCTAATTTACATTGTGACTTAGCCCTCTCCCTTGGGAATCCCTTAGTGAACGAAATAAAAAGTAGTCTATAAGCTTTTCAATTCACCATTTACCTACCATTCAAATTTGGTTACGATCGACTTAGCAAATTCGATGTGAAACGCGGATATGATACAGACAGACATAAAACAAATATTAAATTGTGTTCTGATGCACTGTGTTAGTCTATTAATAATAATATATATTTTTTAAAAAAGTATCTACACACGCATATCCCTGAAGAGGTAGGTAGAGGCACAACCAGGGAGCAACTACTAGCCAAGAAGACACTAAGTCCCACAATGTAATAGGCGGGCCTATCACCAACCGGGCAGATATCCAATACTGAGAAACGTTTTTCTTTTATTAGAAAATTGAAAAAACCCAATTTTCTTTTTATTGCCCGACCCGGGAAACGAACCTCATGCAGTCAAGCCCGACAGCTAGACCATAGAATTGATAATTAACGGCAACAATTTTTTTTTAATATCTTCAATGTACAGACTTTACTTTTTTACAGTTATATTGTAAGTATAAGCTATCATGTGTTAAAGCAAAATATATACACAGTTTACCCCGCACTCGAGATTTAGCGAGGTTCATCATGTTCTGGGACGTTAATCCCAGGGAAGCCAAAATCTGTATTCCTTATCCATCTCCATTTTACGCGATCTCACGCATTAATCAAAGTGAGATTATTCAATCTTATACCCTTATACACAATGTTAAGCCAATGCTCCCTGAACCTTTCACAAGGTATACACACCGTCTTGATCAAAATATAAACTAACTGATTTTATATTAAGCAGCTTATAGACGGCCGTCGGTACGTTGTTACTTTGTGACTAATATTATGCAGTAGAGAACACCGATGCTAGATTAGTACCACTATTTTACGATTTCCAACATATGCAGTGCTCTCTACTATTGTGTTCCAGTCTGAAGGGTTAGGTAGCCGTTAAACTTATACAAAAGGAATGAAACTCCAGCCTCATGTCGGCAATGTGTCTTTATTACCTTTTGCGTGTATAAATACTGTCATGAAAAGATCTATTACATTAAGTCTCTTACACGTACACACATATATACATATCTTCACGCTAATTCCAAGTAGGTGGGCAGACACTATCGAATGCCAATATCACGATCCTTGTAGACGTGCCTGGCTACTTCCATATTTATTACCCTTTTCATACAAACTCGCCGATTTCGGAGACTCTTAACACAGCCCTCGGATAATATCCGAGCTATCTGATCATGAAGTGTCTACCTAGGTCTCCTTGGGTACTGATATTCGTCCACATTCGCATTGTATATTTGTTTTGTCAATCTTTCGTCTTTCATTTTTTCCCCGTGTTGGTCCGGGCTCCTTTGCAGAATAGACCATCTGCCCCCATGCCTGGCAGCTCGTAAAAGGCGAGCATAGGCTTACCGTCACTAACACCGTGACATTTGACTAGGTGGTAGAGTTTCGCAGCGACTCACCCGGATTGGTACCACCGCCTTACCTATTCCTGCCGCCACAACGTCATGACGTGTTCCGGTTCGGAGGGTAAGTTAGCCGGTAAACTTACTTTTGCTCGAGGCCTAACATCTCAGCCTCAGGTTGGCAACGCACCATTACCACCTTTGGTGTCTCTAGGCGACGTAAATTTTTTACCATCAGGAAATCCGTCTGCTTATTTGCCTTCCAATATCATAAAATAAAATAAACAAAAAATAAATCATTCTTTCCACATGACCGAAGATTACATTTCTTAACTTGAATATAACGAGACCGTGCTTTTTAATAATATTGAAAATTGTATACTATTTAGCTTAGTCAAATATTTAGAAACTGTGGCGCTTTATTAAAAATGTAATAAGATTTTTCTCATAATATCGTATATCAATGTTACTAATAACATAAAACATCAAGATTAGATATTCACTGGGAGTAGAGTGCTATGCAGCAGCTCACCCGGGTAAGGATCCATCGCTCCACCTATTCCTGCCGCCATAGTAACTGACATGTTTTGGTCCGGAGGGTTGGACAGTTGGTAAATTTAAACAGTAGGCTTTACATCTTGGCACCAAGTCCGCGACGGACCTGTAACATCTATGGTGTCAATAGCCACTTATCATCAGGGAAGATGCATGCTTGTTAGTTATTCTTAGCCATAAACATTAGAAAATAATAATATGCGGCTGTTTAAAAATTTTGTATATACAAGTAATTATCTTCACGCCTATATCCCCAAAGGGATTGGCTGAGATAACAGGGCACCCCTACTAGACGAAGACATTAAAGTCCACAATCTGATAGGTGGCAAGCCTCTCACCAACAGGGCACATATCCAATCGCGGGCAACGTTAATTTTATTAGATTATTAAAAAAATACATTTTCAAATTTTTATTATTGCCCGACCAAGGCATACCGATCGAACACGGGACCTCAAGAATTCATGTCCGACGCTAGACAGCTAGACCACAGAGGCGAAAAAATAGTAAACTGCTGCTGTTTAAAAATTTTGTTGAAAATTTTATACTATTAGACTTATTAGTGGTACCTACAGTTTTTGAGCAAGATAATAATTAGGCTTATTATAAATCCTAATTATTATATTGTTCGGAAAGTGTACCACTTAAAAATATAAAAAGGGTTTCTTCATAATATCAAGTCTCAAGGGCACTTATAAAATAAAACTTTCAAGATATCTACTCTCACTACGATAGTATCTTTATCGTCACATCGTACATTGTTTCGAATGATTGATGTGTATGACGTATCGTTGTATTTAAAATTTACCTCGTGTTGGTGACGAACTTAAATAAATCACTAGCCAACCCGGCAAACTTCGTACCGCTTAACATTAACAGTTTGTATAAACTATGGACCAAAAAAAGGTCGATTTTAAAACGTCCTTTATTAGCGCTCTTATCGGTCTTAGCGTGATGATGTCTTGCCTTCTATGACTTCGATACATTTATCGAATTCCGTTGGAAAGAGCTTTTCAAATCGGACCAATAGTTTCTGAGATTAGCGCATTCAAGCAAACAAACTCTTCCGCTTTATAATCATGTACATAAAATTCTCGTGTCACAATGTTCTTTCCTAAACGACTAGACTGATTCTCAAGTAAATTTGTAGGTATATTAAGTAGGTCTAAGTATCGGCAACATTTATTTTTCATAAGTGATAAGTATATAAGTGATAAGGGTGACTCAACCCCAATTTTTTTTTTACTAAAATCACATTAAAATAGCAGAACAACGTCTGCCGGGTAAGCTAGTGGTATTATTGATATACGGTCACTATAAGGGATATATTATAAAACAATTGGACTGTACAGTTTTCGGGGCGTCACTAACACAGTAACCTAGGTGGTAGTTGCAACAACTCGTCCAGAATGATATTACCACACATCTATCTCGTTATCATAACTATCGGCTGGTAAACTCAAGATGACATTATCACCATTAGTATCTATAGGCGGTATTTCTTACCATCAGGATATCTCTCTTATCTTATTTGTCTTACATCATCAAATAAGATAAATGTGGATATTATATTAAATCATAGTTTGGTACAATGACCCACTTGCACGTTCCTGGGTTAAATATTTAACTCTGAGTTTAATCACTTCATATTTGACAGTTTAACTCACTACTAAATTTAACATAGAAACGTACAAGTGACCTTAAGCAAATTAGTTACCTATCCCCTTTGACTATTGTCGAGTGTTATTATTTTTTATGATATTGGAAGGCAAACAAGCAGACGGATTTCCGCCACCAAACGTTGTAATGGTGCGTTGCCAACCTGAGGCCGGGAATTTGGCCTCGAGCAAAAGTAAATTTACCGGCTACCTTACCCTCCAAACCGGAACACGTCATGACGTTATGGCGGCAGGAATAGATAAGGCGGTGGTACCAAGACGGGTGAGTCGCAGCGAAACTCTACTACTCTGGCGTAACAAATACTGGGGTAATATTAAAGATAATATGCTGTATCTTTTAATAGGTGGTATGCCTGCCTTATCTATTCCTGCCGCCATAATGTCGGTGCTTGCCGTTGAAGTGTTCTGGTTTGGAGAATAGGGTAGCCGGTAAACTTACTTTTGCTCGAAGCCTAACATCCCGGCCTCAGGTTCGCAACGCACTATTACCACCTTTGGTGTCTCTAGGCGGCGTGAATTCTTACCATCAGGAAATCATTCAGCTTGTTTACCTTCTAATATCATTAAAAAAATACATCCGTTTCCCGAAGGGGTAGGCAGAAGTACAACCAGAGCTAGCCGAAGACGCTAAGTTCAGCAATGTAATAGGTGGCAAATATATTATCAACTGGGCACATAATTTTTAACCTCGGCTAAAGTTGTAATTATTAGTAAATTTAAATATTGCTTGACAATTCTTTTTCTGCCCGACCAGGAAATAAAATCCGGGAATACACCGGACCGGTAGACCACAGATTCGATTAAATGGTAATTAATATAATTGTTAATTAATGAATGTTTATTGTTGTGTTATCCGGATTCAAATATTATTTAACAAATTTATGCTCATATTAGCAGTTATCGTCAATATATTTGTTTGTGTGTGTAATGTTTTATTTTTTGATTTAATGCACTTTATAAACGTTATCATTAAAAACCTGCGTTCTGCACTTCTCCTACATATAAACTATAAGTCTGCCAAATTTCATACTCCTCCGTCAGCACAATTTTCATAGGGGTCCAAAGTTTTTGTTTCACGTATTAATATATAGATAATAATTTTCCTTCTTTTATGTATACCTATATCTTATTTACGTATACGTAATGCTCTCTTCATACAATAGTTATCCACCGGCCGGTGGCCATGATGTGTCAACTTTTTATTGTAACTCATGTTTTCTGCTTTCATTTTTTGCTCTGTCATGTTTTTGTTGTTGAGACTAGTTAGAATACATACAATGTATGATGTATGGGATGTATTATGTTAGAGTTTTTATTAGAATGACTAATATGTTGCTAATATCTCGGTTCTTACGTCACCGAAATTTGTGAGCAGGCAGTGCTCAGCCCGAGACTTATATATGCACACTAGTTGTTGCCCGCAGCATTGCCCATGTGGTTAATGGTCACACAAGATATTTTTAGGATAAAAACTATCATATATTTTAATCCCAGTTACCCTCTATGTGTATGCCAAATTTTATGAAAATCAGTTTAACGGTTTTTGCGTGAAGCAGTTACAAAAATTCGCATAACTATGTCTTAAAAATGTTACGTTCGCATAACTATGTCTTAAAAATGTTGGTAGGATAGAATTGGATGCCAACACTACAGGCTCTCTTCAAGAGAACAATACTCGACCTGGTGCTGCGTTCAAATTACTGGGAGTGGGCGATTATTTGGGGAGTTGTGACTCGCCGCTCGGCATTAAGTGCTGGGTGGATTTTTTTGTTCTTGTATTAAGTCTTGTATATTAGTGTTGGGATTGAATGCAAGGCTCACGTTGGCCAACGTTGCCGGATCTGCAGTATCCGTGAGGACGTAACAAGGTCTCCAAAAGTTAGTTGCAGCCTCCGAGGCCCATATATACTAGTAGCTAGGAAACTTCTCGGTCCGTAGGTAGTCGAACACCAGGTTCGGGTATGTAACTGTTACATCCGATAGCTCTTTAGTTCTACGCCATACTAAAGAAATCGAGACTACAATATTTTAGAGCCTGTCCGGAAATCCAACAAAAAATTCTACGCTCATAATGCGCCTTTTGGGAACAGGGTCTTAGAATATCAATTCCGTATAAAATAAATTTATTTTAAACTATTTTCTTCCAAGTATTGGCCCGGGTACCCAGTGTAGAATATATCATATACCTCTCTGCAAGACAGCTCCTAAAAAGAAAGCGTACGTTGAAGTGGGCCTTCGCCAACAAGACCATTGGCTCTCGCTTTGTAGCGAGATTTTCGTTTTGGGAAATACACCAGTACATATTCCTGGCTCCATAATATCTATATTATCATATTTCGAAACTGTTTCCTTGTAATTTTTATAACAAGAGATGTCTTTTAGGCACATCCATGTAGATACGGAACGTGTACATTTCAGGAAGTCCCCACGACTTTTTTTTGTCATCAGATCCAGACTTGATGATTCAAAAAAGAACTTAGGTAGAACACGTTTTAAACAAAAAAAAAATTCTAGAATTGAGTGAAATATCCGTTAACATGCAAATAAAATATATACAGACAAATATATAACCTTTTCGCAAACATGAAAATCGATAAGAATATCGGTATTTAATGTTTTTTTTTAATATTGCAAAAGCGTCATCGAATACTCTTTATGCATAAAAACTATTTACGGTCATGATTTACAAAGGTTAAGTCCAAACCCCACGTTGCGATTTAAGTCGCATGTCTACACTCGTTGCGACATTAGTAAGACCTTTGAATTTTAATACTACATCAAATATATTCGAAACCAAAATACGAAGTAAAAGAAAAATATAAAAAATAAGAGTTTAATCTGATATAAAACTAAATTAATGCAATTGTGGATCTACCATGTGTTTTCATAGGACCTAACTAACGATATGAAACGTACTCTTCAATCTTATAATTACTAAACAGCTGTATCTAACAAATTTCAAAAAATGGTTGGGCCGTTTTGGAGGTTGCGACCACAAATCCGTGATTTGAGGTTTTGATACATAAGAAAAAAATCCTGACATCTCGCAAAATTGTATGACGACTATAATGACAACATAATTACCTATTATAGAAGGTTGACAACCTGCACCAAGAAACTTAAACCTCTTGTGCAAGTAACCATTCTTATTAACTTTAGTAACTTTAGTTAATGTACCTTAATCAATAATCGCTGGAAATAGTCTTAGTGAACATTTATTAATATTAAAATAAAAACACATAGGCCTTAGGTTAAGAATGTACCTATTCGTGATTCATAACTTTACTACAGTTCTTGTTGTGACAAAACGGACAAGTTACATATTTTAACTTAGATGCAAAGTTTGTAAGTGTTATGATATTAAGGCTTGTGAAGTTAGAACGTGTAGATTTAGCAGCTTGGTTATTATGTCAACCTATAACTTTTTGGCAATGCAAACCACATGTCTACATTTTAAGCAAACATGTACTACTATAACATTATTGCAAGCCATTTTTTTAAACTTACGCAAAAAAAATTGACATTAGACCTCCAATTAACGAGTTTGGTGTTAGATAACACTAAAAGATGTTATTTCTAACCATTAGCAAATCTGTCCGTTTGTTCGCTTAAAATATAAAAATGTGTAAGTAGCAATTTCCATAATCGTTTGTTTGTTTCAAGCCTTATAAACTACACTTACAATCGCTGACTTCGCAAGGTCACGTAAAGAAAATCGGTCACGGCTGTAACAGTTCATGATGTACCTGAATGATTGCAGGCAGGGACATGATTATAATGTACCCATCGATATATAAAGCATAGAGAAGGCAAACCTACCTTAATATAGCAGTTTAGTTATTAATGTACTGAATATTAAAAAGAAACATTAATTTATAAATACTTTTATTAAATGCTATTTATTCATAAGATATAACTAGAATGGATATAAAAGTAATAGTAGATGATGTGGTATTAGAATAAATAATGAAATCGGATAACTTAGTTATGATTTTAGTAGGGATTGAATGTAACACCACGGATGTAAAAAGGAGATTGCCTTTAGAGTTAAGAGAATAGTGCGAATGAAGCGCTCAATAAGCTATTTTAAAGCGAGATTTTTTATTATTAAAACGCTAGACTTGCTTTGCATAATTCTGGGATAGTATGAACGTTACTTTATATAACCAAAAATTGGGTAGGTATATCAGAAAAAACAGGAAAGTAGTAAAAATGCGACCCAAAAGAGGCCGTTTCATAAAAACAAGCTAATCCAATCAAAAGAACATAAATATTCAAATAAATAGAGAATGTTGAATTGAATGAGCGAATGCTCGCCGTTGGCATTTGTAATTGTGAGATCAGAGAGAGTGGGTTTTTTTATGATATAGGAAGGCAAACAAGCAGACGGATTTCCTGATGGTAAGAAATTCCCGCCGCCTAGAGACGCTAAAGGTGGTAATGGTGCGTTGCCAACCGGAGGTCGGGATGTTAGACATCGAGCAAAAGTAAGTTTACTAGCTACCTTATCCTCCGAACCGGAACACGTCATAACGTTATGGCGGCAGGAATAGGTAAGGCAGTGGTACCAATCCGGGCGAGTCGCTGCGAAACTCTACCACCTAGTTCGATGTCACGGTGTTAGTGACGGTAAGCCTATGCTCGCCTTTTACGAGCTACCTGGCAAGGAAGGCAGATGGTCTATCCTGCAAAGGAGCCCGAACCAACACGGGGAAAAAAGAAAGAAATTGTTGTATAAATGGGAAAAGAAATACTCCGTTGATTGAACACTGGAAAAAATGGCAGATGTAAAATTGATAGACCAGATATACTTTGTGGATAGGTGTAAATATCCGTAGAGATCAAGGTTAACATTTCACGATTGCATTGTTTAGGTTTTATCCGTTGGTGACAAAAGTCACCAAAGCCGGTAGTTTGTCTGAAAAGAGTGATGAAGCTGCCCAGCCTAGTTCCGCAAAATTTTGACACTTTGCTCTCCATATTCTTTTTCTACCCCACATGGGTGTATTTTATGTGTGTTCAAGGGTATTCGAAAATGGTTTAGATTCACAATTTGGTCTCCTGACTGACTGAATTTTTAATAACAAGTAATTGTTGATCACAAATGTTTCACATCGGATCCGACAGACTGCGCTACTGTCGAAGAATTAATGTCAAGCGATACGAAGTTTGGTGGGTCAGCTAGTTTATATGTAACATATATAAATCAAAGCCACTTTTCGTTGTAATTTTATAACTCAAGCACACTCTCACATATCCAAACCAGGCTTTGTTCGGACTATTTAGTAGATGGTTTATGTGAAGTTTGCATAAAATCGGTAGAGCGGTACTTCATTTATCACATTTTTTGTAACAAATGAATGCAATAAATAGCGGATCGTTTTGTTAATGCCTAATGGGTTTCTTTTTTGTTTTGTTGTGTCATTCATGTGGTCATATACGTAGCAAAGCTCGTATCGGGCCGCTAGTAAATATGTATAAATAAATGTTCTTCGATTTTACATACCATAATTTTAAGAAACTTGCAAATTGAAATTATCTTTATAACAGAACATCAACGACTACGGAAATAAAACGAAGGATACGAAATTGATTTAACCTATACGACTTTGATTAGGGTTCTGTAACCGAATAGCGAAAACCTGAATCCTTACAGATTCGATATAGCCATCTGTTTTCTCGTATACCACGGTGATTTTATGTTCCAACTATTAAGATTACATGAAAATAAGAAAATAGATGTATTACGTGAAGAGCCTTGAGATTTTGTACAAAAGTAAAATAGTATGCAGCGGTCCCTATAGATATGTGGAATTGAAGTTAAACAAAATACTTAATGTAAAGTTTTGACATTTAAGAGACACTTTCGATTTCGTAAAATATAAAAATGTCTTTTAAATAAAAGGGTGAAAAAAATAATAAGATAAATACTTTTTTATGGAAAAAGACAAAAAAAGCACGCAACTTCCATATTAGTATAGATATTCTTAGTTTAGATAATCTTAATGTGCAAGTCAACCGGCTACTCCTCCTACGGACTGCAACATGACACTGCTGTAACGATAGGAACAGACAGGGCGGTAGATCCCGACCCGAGCACTAATGTAGGCCTGCCAGTTTTTGTAGAATATTAGTTATGATCAAAATCCTATGAGAGTTTGGGTATTTCTGCTTTTAACAAATACTGTGAAATATAAAGTGAAAAACGGCTTTTACAAAACAATAGCAATTTTTCACAAATATTCCTTGCTTTTCTAAATATATATTTGTTTGCGAGTATGAAGTTATAAAGTTAGTACGTATAGCAGCCAATGCCATTATTGGCAATTATATTGCATTTGACCAACTCGTTGATCGAGGAGCTAGCTAGCTAGCGCAAGTACACGCCTAACTCTCCAAACAACCGCGAGGCTCGGGTTCGATTCCCGAAAGATGCAGACATTTGTGTGACGAACATTTAAATGTACGCATTTCCGGTTCTAGGTGTTTACTAAATTAGTATTCTAGTATCTTTATAAGTATTTCTATGTATTAGTATTGTTGACTACCTAATAACCATATAATTTGCTAACTTAGGAGATAGATTCAATTTGTTTAATCTGTCCACCGATGTTTATTTATTTGTTAAAAAACGATTGGGTGCAATGACATTTAAAAGTCCTGCCGGAAAAGATTCTATATTTAACAAAATACGATTGCGCTTTATTAAAATATTCACAACACTTGAATCTTTACATACGGAAATATAAAACTCGTTTAGAGATTATATTTTTTATGACTTCGAGGTTTTAAAATTGTGAATGACGATCCTTTTCTGACATTTTAGGAAAGGTCAACAAAAGTGTTCTAAGAATCACAGTGTTTGGATTTAATCGAAGGACACTTCCTTGTATATAATTATGTAAGTAAATAATAGTTGCTTCGTAAAGCAGCTTTGGTTAACGTTAACAGATTTTTGTACAAACTTTTATGATCCGTTATACTCTTTCGAGGGTTTGAACTCAGATCTTTAACTATGCTTCCTAAATTTCAATTTAGCTGTTAAAGTGTACCAGACAGATAGTCTCTCCAACTTATATTATTATGGATGAGTAACAAAATTAAAATTCGAGTAATTAAAATATTTACAATAGATAAAACCTTTTTTTAATACCGATAAATTAAAAACTCGTTTTCTGACTATATCTTCTCATGTTTTTGTATATATTTTAAGTAAAGACCAGTTTCTGATAATTTCAAATATTAACACATATTGTAGACATCACAGCGTTTGGATACATTGGTAGAAGGAAGTGACATTGGCACGAAATGTTGTTTAATGTGAGCGCATTAGCTACCTCTATGATAAAGAAGTGTGTCAATGTCAGTACATGTTCGTACTAAGTTTTTCGGTGCGTGAAATGAGCATCAACAAATTTTCGAGTTCCGTTCGAGTGATGATATAACATCACCGTTAAACACAAACGGGTAATAACTTGACATACAGTATTACCCGTTTGCATTAATACATAGTTTTTTATGACATTTGAAGGCAAACAAGCAGACGGATTTCCTGATGGTAAGAAATTCCCGCCGCCTAGAGACACCAAAGGTGGTAATGGTGCGTTGCCAACCAGAGGCCGGGATGTTAGGCCTCGAGCAAAAGTAATTTTACCGGCTACCGTACCCTCGGAACCGGAACATGTCATGACGTTATGGCGGCAGGAATAGGTAAGGCGGTGGTACCAATCCGGGTGAGTCGCTGCGAAACTCTACCACCTAGTCAGATGTCATGGTGTTAGTGACGGCAAGCCTATGCTCGTCTTTTACGAGCTGCCTGGCACAGGAAGGCAGATGGTCTATTCTACAAAGGAGCCCGGACCAACACGGGGAAAAATTAAAATTATTCAGTTAATTACATAAAAACTATACAGAGACTGAACTATACATAGCGGTAGTAAAGTATGTAAAGTATCTTAACGCCGATGTAGGAAAAGGATCAACCAGGACACCTACGACTAGCCGAAGACACGAAGACAAGAAAAACCTTTTTCCTTCCATGGAAGTTATTTAAGATCAAATATATCCGATTTAAATAAAAGATGACTTCGAACTTTAAAATTGCAAAACCAGAGCAAAGTCAGACCATTACAACGTAACAACTTAACGATGTAGTTTAAATACATTTTAAAACCAATTCAATTAGGTATTCACTTGCCTCGTTGGTCGAGTGGCTAGCGTACTCGCCTAACTGCATCGACGAACCGCGAGGCTTGGGTTCGATTCCCAACGGGGGCAGGCATTTGTATGTTGAAATTTCCGGGTCTGGGTGCTTATTAAATTTATTCTGGTATCTATTTAAGTATTTCTATGTAATAGTATTGTTGACTAACACCCGTAACACAAGCATATAATTTGCTTACTTTGGGGTTAGATTAACTTGTCCAGGGATATTTTTTTATTTATTATTTATATACAAACATTCAGCCTCATTAGTCTTCTGTCGTGGTTAAAATAAAAATGCTTTTGAACTCGGGATTTAACTTTATCTATTTTGAATTTCTTTAAAATTGAGCAATTGAGCCGTTAAAGCTTGCCACCTAGAGAGACAAACAGACTGACTTTGACATTAATGTTATCACTCAATGTTTTTCAAATTTACAGACATGAGTAAGCTTCCTCTAATGTTATGTGCTAAATCTCGTTGTCCATGGAAACTTGTCCAAGTATTTCCCCGGTCATAACAGAACAAAGATCCCATGTCCGTCGGTCCAAGCTAATAGTTTCGCATACTCTAATAGTATATCCTAAACCCACTTTATTTTATACATTTTACTTCTGAGAAAATAAGAAACGTCTGGAGGGCCTGGGATCTGGATCTTATACTCGTAACAGCATTTACATTTTTTGCTACTATTCGCGACTATATCCGCATGGAACTTGATCTATGAAATTTTACCTCATAATATTTTGAAACAAAGAAAAACTGTTTTACATATGTATCACTTATAATTTATTATTTTGTAAATAGCCTACCGGTTTCGCTTATACAGCATCATCAGGGCTAGAACTTAAACTGATTATTAATTGATTGATTAGCCCTGATAAGCGAAAGCGGTAGGCTATTTACAAAGTAATAAATTTTAAGTGATACGTAAAACAGTACAAGTGTTTCTTTTTTGAAAAATATCAATATTTGGAAGTTTTACCACGCGCCGACGATGGAAAATATAAAATATATTACCTCATAATTTTACCACTTTATCAGATGTCAGTCTTTTATATTTATACCAAAATGTGTTAAGTCAGTATGTCAGTTTTTTTTTTCGTATATATTAGAGAAACTAGCTGTCCTGACGAATGCCGCCCCACTTTGTTAAAACATTTTCATTTCAGTTTCAAATGTGTTTATGGTTGTTCTGAATTTCGGTGTTGAAATAACGAAAAAATTGCTTAGTGCAAGTCGGCGCGCTCTTGAAAGGTTCCGTTATTTATTTATTTTTTTGTAAACCATATACATGTTGTATGGTTAGTCGAGCTTTATGTGTCCAGCATTCAGAAACAGTTACCTTTGGCCCATTATAAAAAGCAATAGTAAATGATGATGCATCTTCTTTTGTCACAAAAATACGAACGAGGCAATTTCCTTAATAGCGTGCGCATAATTAAATATATGATATTATATTGAAAATTAATCATTCGTAGCTTCAAAAATCACGTATTTTAGTAGCAGGTATGAATAACAAAATTTGATTTGATTTGATAGTATATCATATCTTAGAAACTAGCGATTACATCTCATTTAAATAAATTTTGGTAAAAAACTTTCATTCAAATTTTCAGCATATCTGTAGTTTCTTTACATTTTTCACTCTCATATTTAGCAAAAGCCAGTGAAGACAACACATTTTACCACTTTCGAAGTGTCTATCTTTCCAATGACAGGCTCTCAGAAAAACATATTTATAAACCTCAAGGTCATGACTAAAGGCCTGTCTTTAGATACTCCGAAAGTGTAGATAACTATAGTTTTGATGTTTTTGTCTTTTCCGGTATGGGAAGAACCCTTTTAATTTTTTATTGTATTAAATGTCTTCACAAAATGCATCAGCCTACCAAGTTCGAACTATATAGCAAACTATAAGTAGGTACTATATGATTGAAACGTAGTGGTTGCGACATGGGGACAGACGCACAATCAAACATGTGTAATCTATGAGTGCTCTGTTTTATTCCATTTAACTACGGAACTCGAAAATGCAATTAAAGCCAAGATTATTAAAACTTTTTTCACATAGACTGTACAAATAGGACTTGTGCGTATCGACATTCGTAGTATGAACTAGCACCAGATCGGAAGCGCGGCTACATATTATGAAGATCCAGCAAATGAAACCCAAACTTATAATTAGTTTGGGTAATGGTGGGATGTTACTAATCCGAAAGCTATTAGCTATTGGCTGATCCGATAGATATTGATAGTGATTATGTTGTTCAAAAACTAAACTTATTTGAGACGCATGCTATATTTTTCAAATGAAACAAAAACAAAACAGATGGAACGTTAAACATGTCAGTTTAGTTCGAACATGTCAAATTGTTAAGTTTTTAATCAACGTTTTCCGTATGATAGATTAAACGTATGTAGAAATGGCGTGAATAGTCTGACACCACTAAAAGTGTTTTGTCTCTTTTTATTATTTCAGTTGAAAGAAGATAGCGATAACTCAAAATAAGTTTAGTGAGTGCGCAACTACATTACCGCCGCACAATAATGTGACAATTAGGTATAAGTTATATTTACGTTAAGTTTTTAAATTCTTTATTGTTCCTTGCTTTTCTCTTTTATAAGAATTTACCTTTACCTTATAAGGCGGCTTACAACATAAAATAATAAGCAAAATATTTTTTCACGCGTGAAACGAGGGAAACGGGGATTTATTTTTAAATATTAGGTAAATAGACAAATATATATTGAGAATAATCTTTTTTATGATAAAGGTTAGCGAACAAGCACACGGCTTTCCTGATGTTAAAAGATAACCGTAGCCTATAGACACTTTAGACATCACAAGTGCGTTGCCGTTCTGAGGCCGGGATGGAAGGCATTTTCCACAAGTGTACCAGCTACCTCACTCTATAGACCCGAATATGACAGTCATTATGGTGTTAGAAACAGGTAGGGCGGTGGATCTCTAACTGGGCAAGTTGCTGCACAGCTTTCTACCTGATCTTAGTTTCACCTAACATCGCTTCTTGTGAGTTGCCTGGTAGGTAGGCAGATGGTCTATTCTACTCAGCTAACCCGGACCAATACGGGGAAAACCCATAAAAAACAAGAGCAGCCATTTTGCTATTACAATAAGTCACTAGTGATGATATTAAATTATTATTAATAGATATATTATTAATGGAAGTATAAAAACAATGTACCTACAAACCGCTTCTTCAGAAATTAGTTAAGTTTTTGTGAATAGATAATTATTTAATTGAGGAATGCGATAATGTCGTATATATATTGTATTGCCGTACTGATCCGGTTTCCCTGTGTAGAATATACCATTTATTTCCTTGTCTGTTAACTCCTTAGAGGCGAGCATGGGTTGTACGGTCATCACAAACAAGCCTATTGATAGAGTACGGTGCAGCAACTTGGAGAGCAGGAATCCACCACTTTACTTATCCCTGTCGCCCAGATTGAAGCATTTTGGATCAATATGCTTATTTCCACAAGAATCTTAACAATAGGGCTTAAGTGTTACGACCCGTTATTACCACCTGCAAGTGTTTATAAATGTAAATGCATGAAAGAAAGAAAGAAAATATATTTATTTGCGGAATATGTGTGTTGAAGTTGTTACAAAATTATTTAAGCTTTCCAACATATTCTACCACACTGTGGTGTGCAAATATTCAAATACTTTTAAAAACTGATTATTTAGTTATATACACAATGTTTAAATATTCATTTAACAAATATTTTATTCTTATTACAATTTGAATTATAACTTACAAACAATTTTAAAATGTTAATAATTTTAACCCTGTCTACCGTAAACTACCACCGTTTCCAAACCTAGCCAGTCGGGAGAAGAAACGGCGAAACAAACTCCCCGGCAGCCAGTACTATAACCTATCGTCCTTGTAGTACCATCGTTTCCAAACATAGCACGGTTTCTGAAATTATAATAAATTATTATTATTATTATTACAAAATTTATACTTTTTAAGCTTGTCTGCAAGAAAATCTTTAACACTATAATATGTCTTATCTAACAACAAGTCAAATAACTTCTTTTGAAATCTTTTTAATGGCAATGATTTAAGATTATCAGGAATCTGGTTGTATATACGAATGGACATGCAATATATATTAGTTTTGCAAATATTGAGTTTTTGGTTAGGCACATGGAGTTTCTCACTATTTCTAAAATGTGATAAACCTAAGACCTCGGCATTTGTTTGAAACAAATGATAATGTTTTTTACAAATACACATACAGCCAAAATATATAAACAAGGTAAAGGTAATATTTTAAGAGACTTAAAAAGTGGCTTGCATGAATGCAACTGATTAACACTACATATTGCTTTTGTACACTTCTTTTGAACTCTAAAGATTCTAATTAGTTCTACAGAATTTCCCCAAATAGGAATACCATATTGCAAAACGAATACCATATTGCAAAACGTGTTTAGATTTGATTTGCATCTAACAAGTCGTATATTACAAAAGAAGAAGGAATAGTTTTTTTGTGCTGGCAACGCGGGAAATGAGGAGTGTGAGTATAGATAACACAGGAAAAGATATTAAGAACCATCTTGCTCTTTAGCTTGCAAACCGAAAAATAGCATTTAAATCGGTCCATTCGTTTAGAAGATACGTACAGCCACGTACAGATACACACACTCAAATACATAGAACTCATCAAACTTATAGATTTTTAGTAACAAATACTAATATGTTTTACGCAGAAAATCTTTTATGTGTTAAGAATAAAGCGTTCTTACCTACATACAGAAAAATTGTATGGTATTTTCAGTCAACTAAACCTCTAACTTGATATTTAGCTACATGTATTTGTTTTATACAAGAGGAGGAAAATAACTGATTCCACAAAGGTGTTATGCGAGGTAAAAAATGTTTTCGGAATAGCACAGTTGTAGATCGCCACGCATCGAGATGATGGGCATGATACTTTAAACTCTGTTGCGAAGTCCGAAGGTGGAAATCAGCGGCTGGAATTAGACCAAACAACTCCTTAGAACATTCCCCATGAAAGATGCGGTAGAAATCTTTGGTTACAAATCCCGTTTAATATACCTATTTTTTCCAAAGGCAAATATTTTTACTTGTTCTTGTCCATTTTAAACAAGTTGTTCTAGATGTCCACCACCAAGCGCGAAACTTATTCCATCTATCCAAATCAAGGTCATGTTCATGGTCAGAGTTTGTCAAGGCCATTTTCAAACATGCTGCCTCTGGTGAGATACATAGAATGTTAAAAACTGTTTTTTGTTGCGTATTCAAACACGTTATTAAATAAAAGCTGGCATCTGCCAAAGACGGACTTGCCTATGAAGGGTTCCGTACAGCAGAGAGCAATCACGATATAAAAACTTTTTTTTTTATGATATTGGAAGGCAAACAAGCAGACGGATTTCCTGATGGTACAAAAACGAACAAAAGTAAGTTTATCGGCTACCTTACCCTCCAAACCGGAACACGTCATAACGTTGTGGCGGCTCGAATAAGTAAAGCGGTAGTACAAATCCAGGTGAGTCGCTGCGAAACTCTACCACTTAGTTAGATTTCACGACGTTAGTGACGGTAAGCCTGCTCGCCTTTTACGATCTGCCTGGCAGGAAGGCAGATAGTCTATTCGACAAAGGAGCCTGGACCAACACGGGGAAAAATTAAAATTATTCAGTTAATTACATAAAAACTATTCAGGGGCTGCAGTTTACGTCAGTGCTACAATTTGCGCAGATTTATAATATCAGAGACATTATATTTAAAAGATTATGCTGAATGGTTGCGTGATTCTAAGCTAGACATCACCATCTCTTAACAATCAAGTACCACAGTTATTTTAAGTATTGATGTTACAGTACCTTATAAAAAACTACTAACTAGATATCATTTAAACCAATGTTTGGTGGAAGCTTACATCGAAATCTACAATCATAATTATTATCGTTCTCTTATTTAGAAGTTACAGGGGGGGATATTTCCCCACTTCGAAAGTATCTTTTGCGCAAACTATTCACTTAAAAAAAATGAGAGTAGAAACCTCAATATCATTTATGAAAACCTATCCATATATACCCCATATTTATAGATTTGATGAAAAACATTAATAATAAAACCTAAATCATCTTTATTTCACATAAACCTACAAGAGGCACTTGTGACGGGTCTATATAATAATAAATCTACCACCGGATCGGAACGTGGCCGCACACTGAGAAGATCCGGCAAGAAACTCAGCGGGCTTGTCTTTTTTTTCTTTCTTTTAAATGAAATAATAATTTCTTTTAAATGAACTTGAATTTCTGTGAAAATACATTATCAAATTTTTAGTAAACTCTCCAAAAATTTATTGTTACTTACAATACAATACAATAACTCTTTATTATGCACCAAATACAAATAAATCACAAATACATTAAAATAACTTACACTAAGAAGATACACAAAGGCGGCCTTAGCGCCAAGGCAGCGATCTCTTCCAGGCAACCCTAAAGTATAGAACAAGATTTAGAGAGATACTGTTTAATGGTGCTCTTAAAAATATACAAATACATCTAATACTAGACGTCACAAAATCATCTAAAAGCAGAAGCTTGTTTTAATTATTAGTATTTAAGACAAACAAGAAAAGTCAAATGCAAACTATATTACATTGAATGCAGAAAGTGACGCTTTAACATACGTTTGAAAATATAAATATTTGGAGCTCTCCTGACATCTATGGAGAGAGAATTCCAAAGCCTCACTGCTTCCGAAGTGAAAGAACGGTTATAGTAACAAGTGTTTCGAGAGGGAACTTGAAGAGTACAATTACCACTGGACCTGAGGAATTTTACCTCATTGTTACAAAACTTAAATCTCTCCTTTAATAAATAGGCGCAAATGGATCAAAGAGGATGGAGTACAAAAGAGAGAGGATATGACAGTTCCGGCGAATGTTGATAGGCAACCACTTGAGCTTAGCACGAAATTGAGAAACGTGATCATATTTACGCAATGAAAATATGAATCTAATGCAAAGGTTCTGAAGACGTTGGAGTTTATTTCTTTGCTCAACAGTGAGATTTACGTAACTAGCGTCAGCATAATCTATGATTGAAAGTAATAAAGAATCAGCAAGCATAATCTTGGTAGGAATTGGGAGCAAAAAACGAAGACGCTTCAACGAGTTCCAAGCACTAAAAATTTTCCTACTGACCTCCTGCAGTTGCTTAGTCCAAAAGAGAGTATTATGTATATAAACACCGAGGTTTTTAAACGGAGTTACTATAAGGGATAATGACATTATTTAATCTAACAGGGGGTACCGTAGACCAATTTATCTTATTTATAAGTCCGGGGCTACCACTAATAATGACGAGAGTGTTGATTGGATTAAGTTGAAGACCGAAAGATTTACTCCACTTTTCGATACTGACCAGATCACTATTAATAAGGGTAATGGCGTTGTGAAGTTCTGAGAGACGAGAGTGTGTGTAAATTTGAAGATCATCTGCATAAAGGTGGAAAAGAGAGGATAAGGACTGAGTTACAGCATTAATGAAAGATGAAAATAACAGAAGGGACAACACTCCACCCTGAGGCACACCGCTAGTGAGAAAGGACCACGATGACATAGCTTCGCCCGCTTGAACAAATTGCCTCCGTCCCTGTAGATAACTGCGAAACCAGTTAACAGAAGCAGGAGATAAATTGAAACTTTCCAATACTGCCAATAGCACGTCGTGACCCACAGAGTTGAAGGCATTACTAAAGTCAAGTAAAGCTAACACTGTTAGCATCTTGTTGTCCATAGCGAAACGAATGTTATCCGTAATCTTTACCAGAGCAGTGGTCGTGCTGTGCCCTGGGCGGAAACCGGACTGAAGATCATTTAATAAATTTTGGGAGTTAAGGAAGCAAGAAAATTGATGGTGAACTAACCGTTCCAAAGCCTTAGACAGGAATGGTAGGATAGAAATTGGTCGATAGTCAGATGGAGCAACAGGGTTTGATTTCTTAGGAAGTGGAATAATTTTGGCGTTTTTGTGTGGAAAGTGGAAAAGCTTCAGTGGTGATTGATTGGTTTAGAATATGAGTTAGAATTGGACAAATAATATCAAGGATAGGAATAATCATATTCCGACCAATCTCATCACAATCGACGGCATTAGAGGATATAGATAAAATGTTTTTTTGACGTCATTCTCAGAGAACTCCTCAAAGGAGAAGGGTACAGAGCTAGGTCTAGGGAGGGATGCAAGATATTTCAGAGTACGAGACTTAGTATCATAATCAAATGCAATAGCTGGGGAAGAAAATAATTCTCAGTCGTGATCAGCTGATCAAACATTCGTCCAGATAAATCGCATTTTGCAAAACATCTTAAAGACACTGGGCATACGTTGGCAGCAGATCATACTTTCGAATTAGTCCATACTTGCAATAAAGGATTAAAATTAAATGTACTAGAACAATTAGCAATTATTAAATGTAATAACGAAGACTCAATTACATTGTTAAACGAACAAACAAATTTGACAAATTCACCCCTGCTACACATGTTTAACAACAACGGTGCTACCCCCACCATGCGTACTCACTAAAGCACACCCGCACGCGAACTCGCGAAACCCTATAAGTAGAGCGAGTTGCATGCGCGCGCGCTAGTATCTGCTCGACCTTCGTGGAGTGCAGTTGATTTCTCCTGATGATGCTTCGGTTACGAAGCGAAACGTACATTGAGTTTTTAGTAGTATGTGTATTGTTGGTGCTAATTAAACAGTTTAGTGGTGTGTATTGGTGTGGAGCTGGATATGTTTGGGAGTTTTAGCTTCCGGTAAGTCCAATTCATTCTTAGCGCACTATTTTGTCTGTTTTGTTACGCCATAATACGTAGACACATTTTTTTGGCGGAAAATTTGCAAATTAAATAATTTTATTTAGATTTAAGTATGGATTTTCGCAAAGTAACGCCTTCTTCTATCAATTGCCTTTGAGCATCTCGACATAAGGTGTTGCAACAGTTTCTTATTTTCACATACATCTCTCGTAACTCAGGGGACTTCGTTTTTTTATATTTGGCGAAAATATTATGTTTTTTATTAATGACGTGACGAATATACGAAGGAGTATTAGTCTGGTGTCCGAACAAAACAGACGCGTATTTGGTTACTGATCAATCAATTAAATTTGTGAAATATAACTATCGCTTTTACATCGTAAAAGGCAAAGTCTAGTTCACGTTAAAGCTTAAAGTGTAATTAAGACATTCTTAAAATTTACTAATTTGCAAGAGATAAGAAACATACCAGTGACTAGCCTCTTCACCCCCGCGGGTGAAAAAGACAACCTCTGATTTTTTATCACACTCGAAGGCAACTCAAGAAGCGCGCGAATACTTATTCACCTACGACACATTATCATCGTGTGTGGCACAAGTCATGAGCGTAAGGCGCTCCCCACCCGGCCGAAGTGGCTCATTCCCAGATCTATCAGCCACATCCGAGGAACAAACTAACCAGCAAATCACCTTTAGAAAAAGAAAAATGCCTGACAGTTGTAACTGTGAAGAACAATTAAAGTTATTTCGTAATGATATTATGAAGATGTTGCACAACTTCACTGCTACACAAGAAGCCACTTTGAATTTTATGCGTGAAAATGTAATGGAGATGAAAAATCAACTAAACGACATCAAAACAGCCGTGGACAGCCTGAACAAAGAACAAAACTCCATGAAGGCTGAAATATCGGAACTTGCTAATAAAAATAGGACCTCTGAAACGAAGATTGAGGCTCTTGAACAAAAATGTAACGAAATCAATCGAAATCTAATCAGTAGTGCTCCTAAGCCTAATGCAATCGATGAAAATATTTTCCAAGAGTTACAAGAACGTGCCACAAGGGAGAAAAACATAATACTCGTTGGAATTCCTGAAACCAGAAGTGCCAACTTGGCAGAAAATAAAGCGTTTGATAAAATTGAGGTATGTAAAATCATTAGCTCATTAATCAGTAACTGTCCAAACCCCATTAAAACATTTAGACTTGGAAA
>NJDD01000974.1:30689-56955 GCA_002245505.1 Calephelis nemesis | reverse complement strand
TAACTACCCTACCGGACTATTATTAACAAACTTTATTTTTTTATATTTATATTGTTCTCATGTAAGTGACTAATGTCTTAATGAGAAATAAAGATCTTTAAACCGAATATCATCTGTAAGCCGTGGAGCCGGGAGATGTTTCAGTTTATACTTGGACTTGTCTATTTATTATTGTCTATGTACTTCTCTATTTATGTACAAAAATATTTTTGCGGTTTATAGAGAATACAATTATTACTTACCAAGTTTCAACGGTATACCTCTCATAGTTTTAGAAAAAAAAATTGGCTTTGACATACGGACCAATAGCCAGACGTGATGAATCTATAAGGGTTCCTTTGTCGGATTTTGGCTACGGAACCCTAAAAAGGTCTATATTTTTTATTTATGTTAATCGACTTAAACACCTGACAAATAAGGATAAACAGGCTATACGATCAACTGAAATATTAAGCCTATGAATATTCAGAGTGATCTCTGTTGACAAAAAACTTAGAGGAAGCTCTTACACTTATAAGTCGATTTTTTAAGTCTCTTAAAGATTGCCAATTTACAGAAAAAATCCATAGTTTCTCGCGTGACAATTTTGTTACACTATTAGTGGTTGTTGGCTTCTACATTTTTCTATACCCTACTAATGTTATAAAGAGCTCAACGAGCCCTACTAAAGATTATGTAGGTATTACAAGAAACAGCACTTCCCAACAGATGACCTCTACAAACTCAGTGGTGTCCTGTCAGTTAGAAAGCTATAATATGTTTTTTTTTATTTATAACATTGGAAGGCAAACAAGCAGACGGATTTCCTGATGGTAAGATATTTCCGCCGCCTTGAGACACCAAAGGTGGTAATGGTGCGTTGCCAATTTGAGGCCGGGATGTTAGGCCTTGAGCAAAAGTAAGTTACCCGGCTACCTTACCCTCCGAACCGGAACACGTCATGACGTTATGGCGGCAGGAATAGATAAGGCGGTGGTACCAATCCGGGTGAGTTGCTGCGAAACTCTACCACCTAGTCAGATGTCACGGTGTTAGTGACGGCAAGCCTATGCTCACCTTTTAAATATATTATTAAAAAAGCATAAAACTCTAACACATAAGCCTAACATAAACACTAGACGAAGGATCGATACTGTGGTAACAGTTCCCTTAACCAAAACCGTATTTGCTAGCACACAATTCTTAAAACGTTCAGTTAATTCATATAATAAAATTAACAAAGAGATAAAAATATATTCAAAAACTTACCGAGAATGTAAAACTACTATAACTGAATACTAATGCAATAAAACTTATATAGAAAAGGAAAATCTGTTAGAGAAAATAAGTTAATCTAAATGACAAAACTAATAAATACACTTGTATAGCATTAAAATATTAATATATTCTCAAACACTTACGCAAATAAACAAACACACACACACGCGCTTGAATACTCTAGGTTTTATATGAATCATGATAAATATCTAGTATACGATGATGTTATAATAGGTTTAGTCACTTAATTAGTGTTAGAACAGGCAACAAAAATAAAAGTTTTTAGAAAACTGATTTAAATTATCTATTTTAGAATCGTATCCGAAGAGCGTAGCCTCCTGTCATAGGCACGTTTTTGCCTAAAAGGATGCGGCAGTAATTTAATTGTACCATGTAATTGCAGTTACAGTAAATAAACGATTTTTGATTTTTTTAATATTATAAATGCGAAAGTTTGTGAGTATGTTTGAATGGATGTTTGTTACTCTTTCATGCTCGAATGGCTGAACTGATTTGTCTGAAATCTGGAACACAGATAGAATGTGAACTGAATTAATTATTTGCTACTTTTAAACCCGAACGCACAACGGATTCTTATGAAAACGAGGGTAAAGTCGCAGGCAACAGCTAGTAATGTATACATTCCAACAACTGCATTTTATCGTGTGACCAGGGTTTTGAACCTTCTATGTGGATCCACCTTGTAATGTGTTGTCGAGTATGTAAAACTTACATAATATCTTCAAAGTACACTCTAATAACAAACAAACAACATGAACTTAAAAAATATATCTACGTTCTAAAAAGTATGTCGGTCCGGATCTGCGTCTCTGCGCAGCACCTTGTAAGTGCCGAGCAAAAGTTTAAAAATAAGTTAATACCGACAGCATTAGAACACAGCTGCAGTTATCCGGGTATCCAGTCCGGAGGGAAGGGTAGCCGGTAGACATGCACAATAGGCCAAACCTCCCGGCAACAGGATAGCGACGAACCTGTAACATCTATGGTAGCTGTAGGGCAAGGTAAGCAAGGTTATGCTTTACAATCACGAGAGCCCAGTGCTTATTCGCTAACCTCTCATAAAAAAATATTATGAAAATGTCATGTTCCAGACTGGATTGTAGAATCACTGATAAAAAAGTACACATTAGGGCTAACACATTGGTCACAGGATAACGTCACAACTGTAACATCGATGGCGCCTTAGACTACAGTTATCTCTTATCATAAGGAGAAGCATTTTATATGATATTGAAAGGAAACAAGCAGACGGATTTCCTGATGATAAGAAATTTCCGTTGCCTAGAGACACCAACGGTGGAAATGGTGCGTTGCCAACCTGAGGCTTGGATGTTAGGCCTCGAGCAAAAGTTAGTTTACCGGCTACCTTACCCTCCGAACGAGTCGCTGCAAAACTCTACCACCTAGTCAGATGTCACGGTGCTAGTGACGGTAAGCCTATGCTCGCCTTTTACGCGAAGGCAGATGGTTTATTCTGCAAAGGAGCACGGACCAACACGGGGAAGAAGAAGCATACATACATAATACATGTCCATACAGAGAAATATTTTAACTAATTTACATAATATAACGCTTGTTTTATTTCCTAGGAAAAGCTTTTATTACAAAAGCATGACACGTTTCCTCGAATAAATTACTTTTAAACTACTAAGCCCTCACGTAGTGAGCGGTGACAAAAAATCTTCCTATATTCAACTTATCTACGGATCCCTTGTTAATCAAATTAAAAAGGTACTTTACCAATGAACATCCCCTAATTGTTTTAGTCCCTATAGGTTTTTTGTCAATTCACTAGCCAACCACTAGTCGGCTTCGTTCGGGCTATAACATATAAGTTACATTAGAAAAAAAGCTCAAAATATCACTAAAAAATAAAAAAAGGCTTATAAAAAGGAAATATTAACCAGCACTTAGTGATTAGTAATAATATTAGTGTTAAATATATTTTTAATAACCCCAAAAAATAATATAGCTAGGCACAATCTAGATCACGTCAGCTTTTCAACAAAACATCCGCATCGAAATCGGCTCAACCGTTTAAAAGTTATAACGCCACAGACACACACATATACACATCATACTTATAAAAACTTTGTTTTAGCGTCAAAGCTTAAAAATAATGTGAATTATACGTCTCAACACAGATAATGTCTCGCTCACTTACAACTATACACACGCATGTGCACACACACACACATGCAATATATTTCTATTATGAACAAAATAGAGTAATAACTTGTACTATATTGTATCTTTATTTCCGGATGTGGATTTTTAACATAACACAAGCATGTAATGCTTTAGTTAAAGTTAGATTAGGTCATTGTTATATGTATATTACTAGCAGCCCGTTCCGACTTCGCACGGATATGAAATATACATATTATAAAACTTCCTCTTCAATCACTTTAACTATTAAAAAATCCGCATCAAAACCCGTTGCGTAATTTTAAAGATTTAAGCATACGAAGGGACATAGGGACAGAACGCGACTTTGTTTTATACTATGTAGTGATTTTATATTTTATTGTACATGTCATAAAGATAGACAGCAAGAGAATACAAATATAAATACTATTCAAACGGCGACTTTATCTCTAACAAGAGATATCTTACAACTAAACTTAGTTAGAGAAAAAATAATACAAATTAAAGTTTTTATTTACTTTCATTATTATTGTAGGTTTATTGAGTTTTGAAAACAATGCCAGAGTCTTTGCTTATATTTGAAACCAATTATTTTATGTTGCAATTGCACGTGACTGTACTCGACTCACGCAGCAATTTTACCATGAATAATACTGCCTCAAACCCATAGTGTAATTAAATGCAGATGATGCAATAGTAAATAGTTTTTTCATCACACAGAGTAACCTACGAAATTGGTGTTAAATCACCAATTCTCTATTAATTGTCCTCTGTTGTGCCAACGTCAATCTGTGACACTCTTAACCTTATCGGAGATGCTTTTTATTGAGATGTCTGTAATAAAACAGTTCAATATATCTTTGTACGTGACTGTACTGAGTTTGATATGGCGAGAGTTTACTTTCAAAAGAACCTCAACATACTCGAAAAGATCACAATCAGGTTAATTTTTAATTATTTATAAATAACCCTCTCGTACTCTCTAGAAGTTGACAGTAGCAATTAATTATGTACATAATTTGTTTTTGATATCATGTATTTAATAGGTGGTAGAGTTTCGCAGTGACTCACCCGGATTGGTACTACCACCTTACTTATGTCTGCCACCATAACGTCAGTGCTGCAGTTTCGGTTCGGAGGATAAGGTAACCGGTAACTTTACTTTTACCCGAGGCTTAACACCCCGGTCTCAGGTTGCCAACTTTGGTGTCTCCATTACCAACTTTGGTGTCTCCAGGCGTCGTGAATTTCTAACTATCAGTAAATCCGTCTGCTTGTTTGCCTTCCAATGTCATAAAATAAATAATTGCTAAGTTTGCGCTACTGAAATGAAACCAAGATGTTTGTTTCGTGTATATTTTTTCGGTTATTGACACCAGCTTTATGGAGATATAAATTAGTAAGGATTTAGTATCTTAGGAATCGTCACACGATATTTTTTGCCATCAAGAAATCCATATGTACATTTTCCTTTTACCCTGCAAAAACAAATGAAGACGTTGGTTTGTTTGTTGTTGCTGCATGTACTTCTATATTAACTATTAATTTTTACCTCAAAAAAATACTTACTTTATATTATATCATGTACCATATATTACATCACGATGTGTTATTATATAATAATATACATCACAATATTATTATAAACAATCTTCCCCGGCTGATCGGCGGATACTCAAGAAAGGTCTGTGTACATAATTAGTTAAAGTCCTGTATAAATTGTTTGTAATATGTAACGGTACCTACTTGTTTAACATGTCGATTAACTTCAAGGCACTTTCATCGAAAACGCTGCTAAAACCCGCACGTTTATCAAATAAAACATTCAAGTTTTTTTAAGTATTTCATGCACAATAAAATAGTGCTTCACCCCAAACAGTTTAACTGAGTATTTTAAAACTGTTTGCAAAATAAAAATAGCAGGAATTGACGTACCATGTTCGCAGCAAATTTTCGCACTCGCTATATATATCGCTACGAAGCACGCGTTTCAATAACTAGAGGCACAGAAACATATGATCGGTGAAAAAATATGTATGTCCGATGTCTTTGTTTCTTGTAACTTAATACAATTTACATACATACATATCCTCACGCCAAGTCCCTTACGTGTTTAGCAGAGAGTATCGAGTACTAGACCTGACGATCCTGACAAACCTGTCTAGCTTCCTCAACGTTCATTACCCTTTTTATACAAACACGCCGCTTTCGGAGACTTTTGACACCACCCTCGGATAATATCCGAGTGATCTGATCGTGGAATGTCAAATTTGGTCTCCCCGGATACATACATTCATCCACATTCGCATTGTATATCTGTTTTGTCAATCTCCCACGATGTTCCAAATACAATTTAGAAATATGAAAAGCTCTATTGCCCGATACCACAAACCTCTACCTGAAGGTGCTATAGTACATTGTCTTTCTTGTATTAAGATAAAAAAAAACAAGCGGGCGGCTGTTTGAATTTTTTTAAAATACACTTATTTGCCGTAGACAAAAAGACATCACGCTAAAGCAGAGTCATGTCAATTTCATAGATCATATTTGACGATTCTTCGAAATTTAACACAGTTATGTAATTTATTGTTCAAAGATAATTTGCCTAACCTTTTTTTTAAATATAAATATTTAATGTACTAATGTTAAAATTAATACAGTGTACAATTTATGTTTTATCTTGACAAGTATTTATACAGATTGACAGTTGTCAAATGAGATCTATTAAATTGACCCTACTTTAATTTGTGCTAGTGAATCTGTGGAGTTTAGCCTGTTGAATGAAAGCTTGACATTCGTGGATACTTTATGAAGTCATGAATGGGCAAGATGGTGATGCTAATCTAAACGAGTCATCACAAAAATATACTGTCTAGGTTTGATCACCGTTTAATTTAGAAATAACAATGTAAAGTCTTAAAAAGGATGGAGTTCCATACCAAGCACTGATCAGCCGCCGACTGTTTGGGTGTGCTAATGAGGGTGACAAATAACGAAAACAGGAGTCTCCATCTTTCATTGTAAAAAACAACCGTAAATCAACTTGTTAACTTCGCTTTTAGATATATCCGACTCTGTAATAAAACTTCAGACAAATCATAAAATTACTCAAACAGCCATAAATAAGCACCTTTCTAATTTAATAAACAGATCGACAATTTTGTTTTGCCTTTGAAACTTGGTTGGGGGTTGAAAAGGGTTTATACTGTAATAATAGCCGATCCAAAGAACTATGTTGTGATCGACTGCGACTACAAATAATATTTTGAGCGAGAAAAATTTAAATATTATCATTAACTTTCTCACCTTTTTTCTTGCCTGAATTTCCACGAATGACTTAAAAAGTTATTGTTCTTAAACCTTTATGTTTCATAATAAATAACACTGGCCACTATTAACAAAAGAATAACTCAAAAAATTAGAACAAGAAAAGCAGATTTTTGGCACCATCGTGAAAAAAGATGGTCTTTGTTTTTTAGGAACGAAGTTCCTTACGGCAGGTTTGGAAAAGATAGGGATTTTGCCGCGCAACAAAATGAAACCGAACTGAAAAAAATGTGATACTGAAAACCGCAAGAAAAAGTGGCTGGAATAAAACCGTTAAATGAGACGTGCTCAGGCGCGACTGTCGTTTACACAAGCGAGTAATGTATAATACCTTTCTCTTCCTCCCTCACTCCACGCCGCCAATGCATAGCATATTATATATTATATATATATTCATGATTTGTGTCGATTCTACATTTAGCCGAAAGGACTTCATCCTTACCTGGTGCCTGATTACGTATCTTTTTAGTGATTGTCACTGGGTTAAGTGTACAATCAAATAGCTGTCAAATGACGTCATTTGCTTTTGCTATCTCTATTCTATTTCTGTTGGTCACTGGAGATAGCAAAAACAACATGTCATCTGACAGCTATTTGATTTACACTTTTCCATTTTGAGTTGGCCAATGAGATACATAATCAGCCCCCTGGTATCCCACGACACCACATTTGTATTATAATTATTGAAACTTTGTATAAATTATGAGTAAAACTAATGAATTTAGGTGGACATTAGTTTAATTTTGTTCAGCAAAGTACACAAGTGAAATATTTATGTATCGTGTATTACCTCGCTGCCGCCATATCTCCCTAAGTGAGCTTGTGTAAAGTGACCACCGCTATACTCAAGACCCTGACGTGACTTTGTAAATAGCGACTAATGACTGTATAAGAATTAATTAATACGGAAGACTTGTGATGAATGACTATATAAGAATTAATTGATACGGACGACGTGGTAGCATGGCCTAAAGGTCTTAGCCGGCCCCAGAAAGGGGCAAATTAACCTAAAAAAAGTGAGTTTTGGCGCCATCGTGAATGAAAATGATCGTATTTTTTTTCGTACTTATTAAATTTGGTGTAAATTATGAGTAAAATTGCTAAATTCAGGTGAGAATTTGTTTAATTTTGTTCAACTAGAGTGCACCAGTGAAATAATTATGAAGAAATTAGTGTATAGTGTATTTCCTCGCTGCCGCCAAATCTCAGTAAATGAGATTGAGTAACGAAGCTACTGCTTTACTCCTGACTGGATCTTTCAGGAATATACACTTGTAATGTAATGTCAAGAGGCTCTGTACAGTTTCTTAGATGCGCCACAAAAATTTGCAGTTCCTTTACGGCATCCCGTTTTAAAATGTCAAAACAAAAAACAAAATTTTGAAAAAAAAGCACCCCTAATAATCTACTCGAAATTAGTATGGTAAAATTACTGACTAGTGTGGTAGTTCCAAGGATGTTTTTGGGTTTGTGCGTTAAAAAAAAATTTACAAACTTGTATGTATGTGGCCGGCCTTACACGGGAGGGGAAAATAACATAGTTTCATGACCACCTGCAAGAACACGCACCCACTTTCACATTTATACTTTTAATATGGATTAATTCAATAGAAATTGAATGTATGTCCACTTAAATAAATACAAATACAAAATACAAAATATTTTATTTAAGAAAAATACACATGTTAAATGATTGATTAATGTCAACCTCCGTACCAGTTAACAATTTAACTGTGTAACGGTAGATTGAGATTCCTCTTTCACAATAAAGTTACATAGTTCCGCCACAACTTAAACAAATTTGAAGGGGAAGGCAGAGGTAGAGCACAAACAACCCACGGTTATCCGACAATACTTATTCCCACAGTGTTGGCAAACGTATACCCAACCGGACACTAGGTAATTAATCATTAGCATAATTACAAAAGTTAGAACTAACAAATTTGTTGCTTTATTCTATTATTGTTAAAGAAATAGAGCCAGAAGTTTTGAAACTTAGATACTTGCTGTTATTGTAGCAATTTTGTTTATCCCTCTCGAGAAAACCCGTCTAGGTATTGGAGTAAAATATAGTTTATTTTCTTCTTCAAAGTTAAATCTGTTTAAATCTATACTTCTTTGAACAGGTTTAGGTGTCCTGTGTAGATATTTCCCTCCAGGCAGGAATAGGTAAGACGTTGGTTCCCTACCCGGATTAATTTCAGTACAGCACTCTACCTCCAGAGGTTTTGGTGATATTCAACCATTCAACCTTGTTGATCCCTAACTTTAAAAACATTTGACACCCATAACAAAAGCTTATATTTTCTTACTAAAGATTTTGGTTCACATCAATTTGTGTAATTTGTCTAGGGGTGTTTAGAAAAATATATATATATATAGAGTATTGTAACGAGTATTAGAGATCGTGAGATTTGACCCTTGATACTCTTCAACCCCGTAAGGGACATGGCTTGAAGATGTGTATAAATATAAAGTAATAAAATGCAATATATTCTCAATTATATTTAGTGGTAAAACGGAAAACCATTTTTTTTAATATACATATCGGCGAACTACGAACCGCTTGCCCTGTCCCATATGGTTTTTTATCTCGATTTTTTAAATGTTCATAGTTTGCTGTTCAGACCTGAGATGAATAAAAAAACGAATATCTTTAAAATTAGTTTAGCAGTTCTGGAGTCATAATTGTTGTAACAAACCCGTCTTTGTTTTATAGAATACTAGTTTTACATGCGACTACGCTTGCATATTATGGAATAAAAGGCACATGTTGACTAGACTATAGCAGGTTCTCAAAACCGTGTATCTACAGGACATAACAGGATTAACGAGTAAGAAAAGAATTGAAAATTTCGCATTAGAACTTGAATCCTCAATAGCTGAAATCCAGTCTGTTTCGAATTTTTCTTTCTTTAAAATTTAGAGCAATGAAAATCTAATTTGCAATAAAAATAAAATTTTATTTTATACAATCGTAACATTTTTTGTGTTCTATCGCCGTTGCCTTAATAAATTAAATTTATGTAGAAATAAAGGAAGCTGGATGTAGACCCATAACATAAAGACATTCTAGAATTGAGTAAAGTTTCTTAAATTGTGCAGTATATTTTAGACTTCGCCATATCTTGTTCAAAGTAATATCCTTATTAAGACTTTCGCTCGTTATAATATGTATGACAACTTACAAAGTTACCAATAACTTTGTGAATCATTGTCCATCAAAATATGAGCATTTAAGACATCAGAGTTTGTAAAAGCAGTCTTATAGGTAAAGCTTTATGATATTTATTTATAAATGAAATGAAAATAAATCTTCCATGTATGTACTCCCACTTGATATGTCATATTTTGTGTCTGTTATAGGTTGTTACAAAAATATACGGGTACCTAAATACTCTAACACATTGTGGTGTACAACTATTCTAAAATTAGTAATTATAATTACAAAATCTGTAATTTTTTAAAAACACAATTTATTCACTACTCTTGTACTTTTCACAATCTATTTTTCGATTATTATATTTTAGCTAACCGGTTTCACTATTCAAGCATCATTAGGGCAATAATATTATTATAACATAATTATAACAATATCATTATAATATAATTATAACAATATCATTACAATATAATTATAGCAATGTGATTGTTATAGCCATATTTGCCATAACTACCTCTAGGAGAAGACATGGCAAAAAATAATTCCCGGTAACCATGACTAACTTTATCTACCTTAAACTGCCACCGTTATTATACATTTATAATAGTGTAATAAATTTGTAGAAGAGTCAAAACTTTATATTAAAGATGTTTAAAAATACAGGGCACTGAAATAGGGTATCAGAACAGAACACTTTTTAAACATTTTTAGGAGTTTCGTCTGTCTGTCAGTCTGTCTGTCTTTATGCCGATAGCGATTTAGGCCAAATCTACAACAGCAATAATTAGGTTTAGTAGGTACTCTATGTTCCTAGGAACTTTTTGTCCCGCTTACTCAAGAAGTCTCTGTAGGAGAGGTTTTTAAAAAATATGTGTAAAATAAAATAACATAGTAATGTTTAATACGTCAATAATCAGTCGGACAGGATAAAAATTATCCTATGTCCGTTTCCTGGTCCTAAGCTACATTCCCATCATTCTTGAGTTAAATCAGTTCTACCGTTCATTAGTTAATATTGATAAATAGTGTAACCAACACGACTTTCGTTTACATATAATATTGATATGTACCTAGATATAGATTATATTGCGATTTTGTATTAAAAAATATTAAAGTTATATTAGGTAGGTAAGTATACATATTCATAAATCATTAACATTACAGTTCTTTTTATGTAGTAAGTAGATATTACACAATTTTACATATTTGGAAACCTTTCACCAGTTTTGCATACAAAACTCTAGTAATGTCACACATCTATACATTTCTGTCATGCTGTCTGTGCTTTCTACTATCATTTTCCGTATTGGAGGGGTCAGTCAACCGCCTTCGCAGGTAAACTACTATCCCAGTCCGTATACAGGTCATAAGACCACCACCAGTAAAATATATATACATGTATTATGTTATAGGAAGGCAAACAAGTAGACGGATTTCCTGATGGTAAGAAATTCATGCCGCCTAGAAACACCAAAGAGGGTAATGGTGCGTTGCCAACCTGAGGTCATAATGTTAGACCTCAAGCAAAAGTAAGTTTACCGGCTACCTTACCCTCCGAACTGGGACACGTCATGACGTTATGGCGGCAGGAATAGGTAAGGTGGTGGTACCAATCCCGGTGAGTCGCTGCGAAACTCTACCAATTATTTATATGCAATGGTTATCTCTTACCATCAGACGACGATTATCTTTTTTACTGTCTTATAACATTTCTTTATTTCAGTAGTAAGTACCAGCAGGAACCCCATTCCGGTTTCGTCCGCAGTCGTAGAGCATAATATATACTTAATAGATATAGTTATTAATAAAAAAAAAACAGAATTTCACTTAGGGAAAAGTTACTATAGCCATATATAAAAGCCCATAAATAACACGAAAACATCTGTATTGAAACAAAATATAAACAATTACACTTTGAGTATTAATCCAACTAATACTTAAAGCAAATACGCGTCAAAAATGACAAGCTAAGACACTGAAAAGTTGAAGTAATTAGCACAAAATATACCTGTCTATATTTTGTGTTCGAAGGATGTATAAGAACACTGCTGTAATAAGTCAAGTCCAGATACATTTCTATTTTTCATATATAATGGAGCAAAATGATAATAAATAATTTGTAACCTAAATAATTCAAAATGTATTAATAGCCTATTTTATATCAAAACTATAACAAGCGCGAAACAATTGATCCGAACTTTTTAGTACAATAACAATATATCTTATATATAAAATTCTCGTGTCACAATGTTTGTTCCCATACACCTCTTAAACGGGTTGACTGATTTTCATGAGATTTTTTGAGCATATTGAGTAGGTCTGAGAATCGGCTAACATCTATTTTTTATAACCCTAAGTGATGAGGGTGAATCTTTTTCATACCCCTCATTGATAAGGGTGACTCACCCTAATTTTTTCATAGCAGAACAACGTCTGCCGGGTCAGCTAGTATTTTACAATTTCACATTTGTATAGCTATATTTATAACACGACCATATAATTTGCTTACTTTGGGGTTAGATTCAATTTATGTAACTTGCCCTGGAATATTTATTTATTAATTTTTATTATGTACAAATACTTTACATTTTATTTTTTTTATATCTTTGATATGTAGCAAAAATAAGTAAAACGTTGTATATGTTTTTGTATACCAATCTTTCTTTTATTTTGCATTTATTTTAAAAATCTAGTATGTGTTCTTTTGAATCTGTGGAAGGTTTTCTAAGCGACCCCATTTTTGTGGTCCAGTGTGTGTCACACTCATTTTTTTAACAACGTTAAAGAAATGTCACATTAAAATTATGGCAGAAATAACACAACATTGTCCGTCACGTTTTTTCAGTATCCGATTTTAAATGGACATTAAATTAGGTAGGCATATAGTTAATTCTTATTATCGCCTCTGTGATATCCCTGATCCCGTCGAAAAAAGTAGTATCAGCCAGATATGTCCTTTTTGTAAGGGTTCCAGACGGTGGTAAACACGCCTTCCAACAAAGGTAACCTTGGAGAAAACTTGGTTTCCATCTTCCGATTAAATTTGCATTCAATCAGTAAATCCATATCCGTGCACAAGTTACACAAATTGAATTTAGCTTCAAAGTAAGCAAATTATATGCTTGTGCTATGGGTTAGAAATACTTAGATAGATTCCAGAATAAATTTAATAAACACCCAGAACCAGAAATGCAGACATCTAAACGTTCATCACACAAATGTCCGCCCCGTCGGGAATCTAACCCGAGCCTCGCTTTTGGTCAGTGTAGTTGAGCATGTACGCGAGCCACTCGACTAACGAGGCGATCCAAATTACATCTCGGTCCAGACGCAACCCAATGTTTGTAACCGTCTATAACGTCCTTCAATTCTAATGTCATTTTTGGCTTCTCTAAGTATCAATCTGTATCGCTTTTCTCTTTAAAGATTTTATTCTGATGTGTAAGTACAGAAAAATTAAGTATACAACATTATTCAGCGGAAGCAAAAAGTATTTATAGACCGCCTCGTTGATCGAGTGGCTAGCGTACACGCCTAACTACACTGACCTCGAGTTCGATTCCCGACGGGATCAGGCATTTCTGTGATAAACATTTAAACGTCTGCGTTTTAGGATCTAGGAGTTTGTTCTGGTATCTATTTAAGTATTTATATGTATTAGTATCATTGACTAGCACCCATAACACAAGCATATAATTTGCTTACTTTGAGGTTAGATTCAAATTGTGTAACTTGGCCAAGAGCATTTATTATTAATATTTATTATTTAAAACGGTAAACCTTTATACCATTTTCCCAGATCTAATTTACTCATGAAACGTACTAATCTATTACTAATTTAGCACAAAGTGTTTTCGCGGTAATGTTACAGTATGCGGTTATTACGTCTTTTTTCTCGGAAACTGTTAATATGAAATTTCTCTGAATATGTTCATTTGAAGCAATCAAATAAACTAACATTCTTGTTACCTATTACATAGTATTTTCTGATAATCGTATTATACACTTCAACTTTAAGTTACATAAGCAGTGTGTACTTATAACTATCAGAATCAATAAAGGATAAAAAACAACTTTTGTTTGACATCAAAATTAAATATTATAGACAACTTCAAGCTTGTCTACATCCGTAAGATATTTCGATATAATCGTTTTTTTTTCTGATGAATAAGGTCCTAGGTTCGATTTCCGGGAAAATGACCTGAATATGTAATTTTAAATTTATATATATAAAAATCAAGTGCTCTTCGTTAGTCACGCCAAAAATCGAAAACGGCTGAACCAATTTAGCTAATTTTGGTTTCGAAATATTTGTAAAGTCCAGGAAAGGTTTAAAAGATTTGATAGGAATATATTGCCCGGAAACTAGAAAAAAGAGCACTTTTATTTTTCCCATACAAACTGAACGGGTGGAACTAAGTTCGCCGGGACAACTAGTTTTCAAATAAAGACAATGATACCAAGACATACAATATTGTAGGGTAAAGCTTATGCCTACAAGGGTTGACGTCTACCTACACGTTCGGAGATACGAGATTAAAAATATTTTTAAATACGAATTCGTTTAAAAATACGTTATTACAGAGTAAGTAATATTATCTCATACAACTATTTCACAAAGAGATTACAGTGAGAAACATCTACACTGTGCATCTGTTGCAAAATCTGTCAGATTATCACAACAATGCCTTGTAAATCCAGCCTGATATATTGCTGGGAGGCGAAAATGAAGATGTAGGCTTTAGGTAGTAATAATAGTATTACAAAACATCACCTGCTGCAGCTCAATTAACCGCATTTTATCTACGACCTTCTGTCACGCTTGTAATCTTACACATGACTTATTTGCGTTGGAATGTTTGTAATAAGATTTTTCAATTACTTTGCTTGTTGAGATAAAACTGTAACATGATAAAATTAACTTTTAAATGGCAAAAAAATATTTCAGTAACGTTTTACTTTTTATGATTACATTTCTTTCTTTTTTTACTACAGTTAATCCCAATTTTTTAGGGAAAATATCTTAGTATTCGTAACTTCGTGATATTAAGAAACCCAAATTGGCTATAAAAAACTGAAGAGGGTAATGATGAGTAGCTTACGTGTGACCAAAAAATAGGCAACTGGCATGTCTATCTATCAAACCGGACGACAATGACGACTAAAGATATGAATGTAAGGAAAAAGCAATTCAGTAGATATGCAGTATGCAGTAAGCTAGTAGAATAAATTATCAATATAAGCTAATTAAAATTAATTTACAGGACGCAATTGGATTTTTTAATCCTTATGCTACGACTATGAGTACATATTTTACGTATCAAGAAACCCGATATTTAAACTGCGTTAATTAATTTTCATGTGATAAGTTAGCAACCTAACGACATCATTGACCAAACTTGGGTCCTATGCGATCCTCTACAGGACAAGGACAATTAATTAGGGACAGAAGTCAACCCCTAATTTGGTAACCCATTTACGAATAAACAGGTCAGCCAAATTGTCGCCTCTGTAAATTTGCTATAGATATTTATTACACGAATTAATACAAATAAAAAAATAAAAAAAAATATATTCACGTCCATATCCCCGAAGAGTTAGGCAGAGGCACAACCAGGGCACCCACGACTAGCCGAAGACACTAAGTCCCGCAATGTGATAGGTGGCAAGCCTATCGCCAACCGGGCTCATTTCCAATCCCGACAAACATTTTTTTATTAGAAAATTGGAAAAATCCAATTTTCTTTTTGTTGGTCGACCGGGGATTCGAACCCGAGACCTCGTGCTGTCGAGTCCAACACCCGGACCGCTAGACCACAGAGGCGATTAATACAAATAAAATGTATAAAAATTAAATATCTTGGGGTAAGCCCAATTTTCGTGTAAGATCACTTCCAGATTAAGTATACAAATACAAAAAATCAACGGGTCACACTCAGAAAGTGCGGGCATAATAGAAAACGTTGTGCAGTTTGATATTACAAAATGGTTAAGCTAAGAACTCACGAGGCGGTTTTTAACCGCGCCTGCTGCGTTTGTGGGCCCGCAGCTTCTATAGAATGCAAAAAGGAAGAGTACATTTCACGAAGGTTGTTTGCTTCCCGCAGCACCGGTTGCCCGCGAATAGAATCGTGGAAGTTGGCGAGTCAAGATTTCATCGGACTCATAAATTTTAAAATAAAATAGCAGTTTCATGACCGCAGTGGGCGCGGGTGAAAACCTCTCCGTGAGTTCTTAGCCTTACGGAATAATTTTACACGAATTTCATTAATTATCAGTATAAAAGTACTATGATTGGTGTAGTATAAAATACAGTATTCATTTGATCGATTTTGTTCGAGAGCAAAAACAAATAATAATTCGATATAAATCTTTGAGGTGCCTTACTGCTTGATCTGCAGTCTCGCTCGCGCTGTGAGTGTCAAGATATACCAGCCGGCAAATCAAAATCACAGTTTAAAATGCGATAATATACAGTGGTTCTAACAAGAAAAACACTGGCCACCTTATTAATAAAAACAGACTAAGAGAGGAGTAAAGTTAAATTGATATCATAGTCTATATCCCATTGTAATGAAAACTTTAAAACTAGGTTGAACCTCCTCGTACTTTCTTCTTTTTTTTGAATGACTAAATTTGTTGCTAATCTCGCGATTTTTTTCAACTTCACCGGGCTTTAACTTCTTTTTTTATAAATCTGGCTTTTGATCGTTTTTCACGACTTACTTTGCCAATGTCAAATTAGTTCATTCTTATACAGTCATCAGTCACTTTGTGCAAAGTCATGTAAGGCCAGGGTCTTAAGTAAAGCGGTGGTTTCGTTACTCAACTTCCTCTAGTGTGATTTGACGACAGCGAGGAAATAGATGATACATTAATGTCTTCATGATCATTTCATTTGTGCACTTTCACTGAACAATCAATCTAATTCCCACCTAAATTAATCAATTTCACTTAATATAAATACGAAATTCATTAGTATTGAAAAAATTACGAAAATATTTATTCACGATGGCGCCAAAACTCTTATCGTACTTTAATCCATTTTTATCAATAAGAGGGTACTAAAACCCGTTCATTCTACGTAACTTGTCTACCGTTCTCCCGTCATCCCGTCAACCTACGTAACTTGTTTTTACGTTTAACATTTTCAACCAATCACAAAAAGTCCACATCGCCGCTAAAAAAGTTTTTAGTTCAAAAACCATTACACAATCTGATAAACATTTATAAATATTTTTTGTTCCAGAATCGAACTCGCATATAATGGGTCACGAGAAGACCTGGATCCATATGTACCAGCAGACCACAGGCCGCAGGAGTCGAACACATCGTAAGTCTTATTTCTTTCGCTTTATTTGTTTTCCACAAAAACTTTGTATAATATTTATGTCTTATATCTTAATCTCTGAGTAAATCTCCGTTGTGATATCACATTGTACTTCCTTTAGAAATTGTATTGGATTTCCGCAAAGTAACGCCTAATTAATAAAAAAGAAATGCTCGCAGCTGTAGGGTTACTCTTGGATGCATCGAGATTAAGATTAACCCTCCTGTTATACCGAATATTGAAATTGAGCAAATGATTATGCAACATTACACGGGCTTTAATTAATTTAGTTTCTTTAAGTTTTTTAATATTTATTATTATCGCTTCTGTGGTCTAGCATTCCAGGTGTTGGACTAGACTTCACAAGGTCTCTAGTTCGATTCTCGGGTCGTGCAACAAAAGAAAAGTTGGTTTTTTCCAATTTTCTGAAAGCAATGTTGCTCGGGATTGAATGAGTGTCCGGTTGACGGTAGGCTTGCCTCATATTACATTGTGGGATTTAGTGTCTTTGGCTAGTCGTGGATGCCCTGGTTGTGCCTCTGTACACCTGTTAAGGTATGTGGGCGTGAAGTTTATTTTTTTTTTATTTAAGAGTCTGTTGCTAAAACAATATTTGTATTTGGTACATATGCAGTAACCATTATTTCCTTCAGTTACGCAGTAACTTAAGAATGAAGTCATCAATTTTATTCTCCGTTTTTATGTTTTCTTTTACTTTGTACTACTAACTTTGTAGTTACAAACTGTTGTAACTTTGAAGGTTCTTCTCTACGTATTATAAAACAAACACGCTTACCCTGTTCCTAGAAATACTGAAATAGATACCAGAATGAGTTTAATAAACACCCGACCAGAATGCAGACATCTAAATGTACCTACATCACGCAAATGCCTGCCCCCGTCGGAAATCGAACCCGAGCTACCCGATAATGCTCGGTGAAATAAGGCATGCACGCTAGCCACTCGATAAACGAGGCGGCCAATAAGGAACGTTAAAATGACGGAAGTTCACTTTGCTAGTAGAAACACAAAAAACGAATGTTTTAGATTTGGCGACAGATCCTTAAGACTCTGATCTCATTAATCCGATATTTTTAATTAATTCGCAGTACCCGGCCTTGTTAAATCTGTAAAGTTTTCAATAAAAACTTACATTTTTCATTGGATGAAATACATGTTTTAAGATACCGTTACAAGTAATCTTTGTAGAAGATAGATATCAACAAAGTTAATAAAATTGTCTCAAAAATTGTCTACAGAACCCGTAGGTGGACGGTAGGAACAAAGTTAGTGCTTTGACAATAAGAATAGTGACAAATCTTGGCAGGTTTTTGTTCGAACTCTCTCCCATCACACATATAATAATTGACGTTCCAAAATTACATTTTCACCAGATTTGGTGACATTATTGAGTAACGTACATTCAAATAACTACAACCTTTCACTGTTATTACAACCTTACGTAATTAATGTTGCAGCTAGCGGATTTCTGTCGCAATCGGATAACAATAACACTAATGGTCCCGTAATAGTCTAAAGTTTGACTTGCATAGTTTTTAAGATTGCCTCTGTGGTCTAGCGGTTCAGTTGTTGGACTTGACTACATGAGGTCCCGGGCTTGAATCCCGGGTCGGGCAATAAAAATAAAATTTGGTTTGCCCAATTTTCTAATAAAAAAAATGTTGCTCGGGAGCGGATATGTGCGCGGTTGGCGATAAGTTTGACACCTCTCACATTGTGAGACTTATGCCCGATTTCACCAAGAGCCCCTACATTTAGGGGACCTTTTAACGTGTTTTAGGGGACTGTTTTATATGGAAACAGTCCCATAAGTAACGTTAAAAGGTCCCCTAAAGTATAGGGGCTCTTGGTGAAATCGGGCATTAGTGTCTTCGGCTAGTCGTGCGTGCCTTGGTTGTGTCCCTGCCAACTTCTTCGGGCGTGAAGATACTTTTTTTATAGTTATTCAGATTATGTTTGACAGTAAAACTACTTAAGACTGCGGACGAATATTGTTAATCTCTTTTTGATTACAGACTAACACAATTAAAAGATACGTGTCGTAAATTTCAAACATGTGGTATTTATATCAAGCTTTTTCTACTAGATGTAATTGCTTAGCGGTCCGGCATCGGACTTGACTGCTTGAGGTCCCGGGTTCGATCCCCAAAAAAATTGAGATTTAAATTTTCTAATAAAAATAACGTTGGCGATAGGCTTGCCACCTATCACATTGTGGGACTTATTGTGTTTGGCTAGTCACTGGTGACCTGGTCGAGTCTCTGCCTACCTCTTAGGGGATACTTTATTTTTATTATCTTAAATCTTGTAATACTTCTTATATATCATTTATACTGACATTATTTTGATTAATTTAAATTTGTAAGTCTAGGTTGGTAAATGAAAGAAAATGAGAACAGATACATTCACATCAAAAGTGTTTAGGTTACATCTATTGTTAGATAAGATAACAGAATAAGAAAAAACACTTATCACTTTAGACATAAAATTGTTGGATTAGCTCAGAATTATTTTTTATCTTGTTATAATTATAACTAATTAAAGAGATGGATATAACCTCATTTTTATTCTTCAATGCAAGATAACATTATTGACACGTGATTTAAGATAGGAAAAGCTTTTTATGTTATTATTAGTCAAAAATTTTAACATTAGATTATTTTATAACAAAGCAAAATCAGACAAGCAAACAAATACAAAGATTTCTTATACATAATATAACATAATAAAGAAAGGTCGGCATCCAAGTAATTAATTTTGACCGCCTCGTTGGTCGAGTGGCTAGCGTACATGCCTAACTACACCGACTAACCACGAGGCTTGGGTTTGATTCGATGTTTACGATTTATATAGTAGCAAATCATACACATTCAATTTTTTTATCGCACACGTTTTTGAATACTTGACCACAGAAAAATGTAGCTGAGACTCACTTAGAAAATAAAATCAACTGTTTCTTCATTTGAAATACGAATATTAGAAAGTTTTACCGAGCGCCGACGATGGAAAATGTCAATGGGGCATTTCACATGAAGCGGACAGGTAAAAAAAAGTGAGGTTCTGAAAATCTACCATATTTGGCATATTTGTACTTCTATCAGTTATGAATTACTACACAAAATATTTTTTCAATATATTTGTATATTCACCAAGTTATAGGTTTCCAAAGAATTGATGTGATTTTAATTACAATTATTTGAAAGTATTTTTTTTGAATATAACCAATTTATTATAAAATATTTTACATAGCGATAAATATTAGAAATTTACTGTTCTTTTTGAGCATAAAATAAAATTTAAGAAAAATTTATTTTGCCTGTTCAAAACCGGAAGTAAACTATTTTAACCAGAATTACAGTCACTTCGACTTATTTTTCTTTTTTTTTCTTTAAAAATATAGCTTAAAGCATTGAAAAGCACACAAAAAAATTTGAAATGGGATCTCTATTAGTTTACGCATTACATCCAATAATATACAGCCGCGACGCAAGAGGGGTCATACGTAGCGCTTTCTTAGATTAGTTAGTGTGCATTTTGTTTGAAGCACACTAACTAACTAACACGAACCCTATTTATGGCAGTTCGACTCGCACTTAGTCATGTTCCGGAAATATAAACAATCAAGGCTATAAAAAACTCAAGTAAGATATTATAAAAACACTTTTTCTTTCACGGAACATGCCAAATGCAAATTTAACTCGCACTTACTTTTTATTACCATGTCAGTAGGTCAATATTTAACTAAATCTCTTTTATCCTAACCACAAAGTCGTTATCTTACGTAATTAAACAAGTTACTTTTATTGCTTTTATACTTGTCTTAATTAACGTACTTAATTGTAAGCACTTACGCTTTGTATTTAACATGTTTCATTGTAGATTCTTATAAGAAATAAATACATCATTTATAAACACCAAAAATGTTAATGGCCCGTTGCAAATATAAAGCTGTGATTAGTTGACATTTCGTAAGTAAATTTGTCTATAAAATTTCCCCATGTTGGTTCGGGACCTCTGTGTAGGATAAGCCATCTGCCTCTCTACCAGGCAAGCAAAATCTACTTTTTATAGTTTGCTGACCCAGGAGACATTATTCTGCTATGTTTTAATGTGATTTTAGTAAAAAAAAAAAAGGAGTGAGTCACCCTCATCACTTAGGGATTCTCAGACCTTCTGAATATGCATATAAAATTGGTGAAAATCGGTAAAGCCGTTTCGAAGGAGTGTGGTAATTAACATTGTGATACGATAATTTTATATATAAGATAAAATGTAGCGCTGCTTTCTTTTCATCATTATTTATTAGCATCTGGTATTAATGAAGTTTGAGATTGCATAAAATTACCTGTGTTTACTAAAATGGGCATACATTATACAAAATTAGTCTTTAATCATCATGGAAAGTCCTGTCAGGGTCTTGGATAAAGCGATGGCCTACCTTCTTAAATTATTTTAGTGATGTTTGACGGCAACCAGGAAGAACACGATAATCTATTTTCTTCATGAACACTTCACTTTTGCACTTTCACTAAACAACATTGCATAAAATGCCACCGTCATTCATTAATTTTTTAAAAAAAGTGATAAAACTGAAAAATTAAGATTTATTTTTTTATATTTTTCCAGGATAAAAAGTATCCTATTTTATGCCCAGGATAATAAGGTATAATTATACCAAGTTATCTAACCGTTAGTTGATGTCACATCACGTGATGCCTGAACATACAGACAGACAGAAAGACAGACAAAAATTTGTTTAATTACATATTTGGGTTTGGTATCGATCCAGTAACTGCTGCTATTTATTTTTTCAATATTTTCAATGTACAAAATTGACCCTTCTACAGATTTATTACATGTATAGATTTTTTATGTTATAAGTCAGTAAACAAGCACGCGGGTCTCCTGATGGTAAGAGACTACAGCCTAGACACCATAGACGAGTCATTACAGCGATCCCTGGCCGACAGTGGTCTTATTGGTAATTACCTATGTTTTAACTTCTACTACCTGGCAGATAGTCTGTTCTACTCAGCGGAATAGGACAACCACGGTGTCCTATCGGATCTTCCGGATCCAATAACCGCGGCAAACGCAAGCCTCCCTCCCAATCCAAACAACACTAACTCACTGGACACTACACTACACCGTCGCCGCCGGTCTCCGCGACTCCGAACTCTCTTGCGCCCGGCACCTGACGCCGAGCGACGAGCCGCCATTACTTCTCCAGTAAGTCTACCCAGTAACCGAACGCAGCACCAAGTCGAGTTATGGTCTCCCGGGAGACAGCCCTTGTTGCTGACGTTGTAAGGAACAGTCCAATCCATCTAAATAATGATGTCTCGGGCTGAGCACTGTGCTCGATTCACAAAGCCCGGTGAAGTTGTAAAAACCGCGAGGTTGGCAACACACTAGTGACTAGTACATACACATACATACATATCTTCACGCCACGTCCCTTACGGGGTAGGCAGAAAGTATCGAGTGCCAGACCTCACGATCGTGACAAACCTGTCTTGTTTCCTTTACATTCATTACACTTTTCATACAAACACGTCGGTTTCGGAGACTCTTGACACCACCCTCGGATAATATTCGATTGATCTGATCGTGAAATGTCAGCCTTGGTCTCCCCGGGTACTTACATCCATCCACATTCGCATTGTATATCTGCTTTGTCAATCTTTTTACTTTCATTCTCACCACATGACCGAACCTGTGGAGCATGGCCCTTACGCATTTTAACACCAACACTTTCTTTCAATCAAACTCTTTCTCAGAACTCACTGTTACGAATGCGGTCAGCGAGCGTTAGTGATTCCAAAAAAACGGTGAAACACTCAATAATAACAGGAAATGCAATCATGTTTTCTTTCGACAGCACTTAAACTCCTATAGGAGTGTTAGGACAACCCATTTATTATACAAACTTTGGTACGTTAAGGCAATGTACGAAAACCAAATCCGTAACGAGGTTTTCATTCCAAATTTGAAACAAGCTTTTAATATTTCACTTTACTATCCTTTTTAAAGTAAGAGCCATTAAATTATTGGGATATTCGAACGGATATTAAAATTATGAAACGGATACTCAATTAGCCGGAAAGTATTGAAATTAATTATGAAAACATTTTAACATTGATTTGTGATGTAGTTATTTCATAATACTCTGAATATAAATTGCGTATTCGTCATGAAGCAGTTCTTTGGATTAGTTTATTTAATACTAGCGGCCCGCCCCGGTTTCGCACGGTTATGAAATATACATATATACCTTCCTCTTCAATCACTTTATCTTTTACAAAAACCGCATCAAAATCCGTTGCGTAGTTATAAAGATTTAAGAATGCAAAGGGACATAGGGACAGAGGACGCGACTTTGTTCTATACTATGAAGTGATAATGTAATACTGAAAATAGTATACTATAGTAACTATACCATATATAAATAAGAAACGAATAAATAGGTGCAGGCGATTAAACAGGGACAGGACAATTTTTGAAATTGTTTGTCTTTTTTCCTGTGTATGACTGTTTTTTATGATATTGTAAGGCACACCAGCAGACGGATTTCCAGGTGGTAAGAAATTTACGACGCCTAGTAAAACTAAAGGTGGTAAAGGTACGTTGCCAATGCCAGCGTTTGCAGGATTAGCAAAAAGTGCCAAAAGAACGAAGTTCGAAGGGTCGACTAATTCTCAATTTTTTTAAATATATTGTCGACTAGCTTTTGCTCAAGATTTCTAAAAACTATTAAAATCACCTTTTGTAGCTAGGAATATTATTGAAATATATTCCTGCAATAAAAAATACTTCTCCTAAATAGTGTCCTGAACTTTTAGTCCTACTACTTAAGCTACTTTACTTCTGCACAAAAGTTGGTAGATCAAAATTTACAGAAGATGGTAAAAAAGTGACCAACAAACCTACAAAAAAATTAATCACCTTCGTTGTCAGTTCTGTATCTTGCATGCAATACGGAGTAATAATTTTTTCATTAAATATTTCATGAACAAATTTAGTTTTATTATTGTATTGTATACCAAAATGTTAATGGTCCTTGTTTTTGATTTTGTATTCTGCACACATAACGTAGCTTTTTTTAAATATAAAAGGAGGCCCACGGGCAAGTGGGTCACCTAATGGAAAGTGACCATCACCGCGCACAGATATTTATAACATCAGGAGTATCACAGATGTGCTGCTGACCTTTAAGGAATGAGTGCGCTCTTTTCTTGAGTCGTATTTATTTGGAAATACCGCCCTTGGTAACTGGTTATACAAATGTGTTGTGCGGGATAACAAATGTCTTCGGAATCGCATTTTTTAAAAAACATGCATAGATTTAGTTTTATAACTGTTTTGTTAGATGCATAGATATATTTTACATAGTATATACGGTTTAACTCACAATATGTTATTTCCCGTGTTGGTCCGGGCTCCTTTGCAGAATAGACCATCTGCCTTTCTTGCCAGGCAGCTCGTAAAAGGCGAGCATAGGCTTGCCGTCACTAACACCGTGACATCTGACTAAGTGGTAGAGTTACGCAGCGACTCGCCCGGATTGGTACCACCGCCTTACCTATTCCTACCGCCATAACGTCATGACGTGTTCCGGTTCGGAGGGTAAGGTAGCCGGTAAACTTATTTTTGCTCGAAGCCTAACATCCTGACCTCAGGTTGGCAACGCAACTTTACCATCTTTAGTGTCTCTAGGCGGCGTGAATTTCTTACCATCAGGAAATCCGTCTGCTTGTTTGCCTTCCTATAACAAAAAAAAATGCGTATTGTTAACTAGCTGTCCCGGCGAACTTCGTTTCACCCGTATGGGAAAAATAAAGTATTGTTTTTCCAATTTTCCAATTTTTCTCTTCATAAAAACCTTCTTCATACAATAACTTAAACAACAAAAAAAGAATTATCCAAATGTGTTCCGTCCCTTATAAATTATGCGCTTACCAACACATTCAGCAATTTATTGTAACTAGTGGTGGCCCGTTGGTCGAAATACGACGATAATGATTTTTAATATTTTGTTGATAAGAACTCCATCTTCATTTCTCAAGGCCAACTGCTTTGTTTCCAAATTTTTTAGGGCGCCATCTGTGATCTTTTATCGTTATCATCAATATATTTGTTTGTGTGTGTCAAATGCAGCGATAACAGGGACTGTTTCTATCACGCAAATTTCTACACAAGTAATCTATATATTAATACGTGATGCCAAAACTTTGGACCCCTTTTTACGAAAATTGCGTGGACACAGGAGCATAAAATTTGGCACACTTATAGTTTAGGTGTAGGAGAAGTGCAGAACGCTAATATTTTCAATAATAATGCTTATAAAGTACATTAAATCAATAAATTAAACACTACCCACACAACCATGAATTTGACACACACTAACAAATACATTGATGATAACGATAAAAGATCACAGATGGCGAACTTGAAAGTTTGGAAACAAAGTGGTTGGTCTTGAGAAATGAAGATGGCGTTCTTATCAACAAGATATTAAAATTTATTGTAGTTGAATTTCGACCAACCGGCGACCACTAGTAAGGTCAATAATTATGAAAGAAAGAATTCTGTCCGAAACAAAAGTCGAAGGTCATGAGTTCATATCGCGTCTACGGTAAAATAAAGCTGTATTGATTTATCTTAAATACAAAGACCTTGCATATTTTTATATTTACCTGCCATTTTGATTTAAGTGCTTAGTCATTGAAAAAGCTTTCTAACAAAATACACCGAAAACAAAGTAAAGTAACACACTTAAATATTCATCTGAGTTACAATACGAATATGAACAATAGGAAAATTACCTACGAAGGTTCGAAAATGGCACACTCATACAAATATTTTGTTGGTATTAATCGGGTCCTTGAAATTACCCACTTGCGCGTTTTAAGTATTTAACTCTGAGCTAGCATCTGACTCGGGTTAAATCCTATCAATGTTATAAACGAGTTTTTTTTTATTAGGTACATTTATTATTA
>NJDD01000974.1:7431-25155 GCA_002245505.1 Calephelis nemesis | reverse complement strand
CATTGAATTATAAGAATTATTAAAATATTTTAGTCAATTTAAATATTTAAAAATTCTTCAAACACAAGACTGACAAAATTTAAATTCAAAAAGTTTGAGATTATTTTAGAAGAGTTCCAATTTATTATGTTAATTGTGCTGAAGTGCTTCTGGAGTTTGTTTAGATGATTTGTAATAGAGTAGTAAAATTGTTAAACCGGAGGGTAACCCGGTATTAAAAAAATTTTTTTAAAACCCGGTATTAAAGAAAAGTATCTAAATTTTCTGTAAATTAAACTCAAGTATGCTCATACTTAGCCAAATATAATATCGATTAAGTATCCTTAAAAATGTGGAAATAAGATCTAAATTTTAACATCTGCAGCTCAATTTGCGAAAATCTGCCAGCTAGTTAAATAAAGAGCATAATTCCTAAATAATGTTTAATTACATACCATATGTTGTAGCTTAAAGCTAAGATGGCTGGTCCTGGTTTTCGGATTTCATAATCAACCCAGTTTTATCACAGTAAATGCAAGGAATATATAGCTTCGAAATTATTTAAAAAAAATTACAAACAGGTTTTTGTTTAAGAGCAAACAAATTTTTGTATAACTCTGCTATTTATTCGCAAAAAAAATTCAGATTTTTTTCTTTTTCTTTTCGTATTTTATTGGAAGGCAAACAAACAGGCAAATTTCCTGATAGTTAGAAATTCACGCTTACCTAAGGTGGTCACGCGTTGCCAACCTGAGGCCGACCTGTTAGGCCTCGAGCAAAAGGGAGTATACCAGCTGGTATCCTTATCCTCCCAACCAGAACACGTCAACGAGTAACACTGGCGTTATGCAGGAATAGATAAGGCTGCTTATCCGAGTAAGCCGGTGTGACATGTCGGACATGTAAGTAAGCCAATGCTCGCCTTTTACGAGCTGCCTGGCAGAAAAGATGGTCTGTTCTGCAAAGAAGCCCAGACCAACACAGGTAAAGGGAAGTTTTAACAAAATTTTGAGTCTCGGAGTTTTTTAATTTTAAACAAACAAACAAACAAAAAATCAAATATTTCCTCTTTATAATATATTTAGTATAGATAAAATCTACTAAATTTTGTGTAACGTATTATCGGCCCTGTAGACGTTCGAATAAAATCAGAACTAAGTTTCGAACTTAGCAAATCCTTCATATTTTTTTTATGATATTGGAAGGCAACAAGCGGACGGATTTCCGGACGGTAAGAAATTTCCGCCGCCTAGAGACACCAAAGGTGGTAATGGTGCGTTGCCAACCTGTGGCCGAGATGTTAGGCCTTGAGCAAAAGTAAGTTTACCGGCTACCTTACCCTCCAAACCGGAACACGTCATGACGTTATGGCGGCAGGAATAGGTAAGGCGGTGGTACCAATCCGGGTGAGTCGCTGCGAAACTCTACCACCTAGTCAGGTGTCGCGATGTTAGTGACAGTAAGCCTTCGCTCGCCTTTTACGAGCTGCCTGGCAGGAAGGCAGATGGTCTATTCTTCAAAGGAGCCCGGACCAACACAGGGGCTTATTCCGTATTGTATTACTTTATCTGTGGTAGGCCTATAGATATTATGTGTGGTATTGTTGCGTTTGATAATCAAACTTGACTTTTTCTTGGGAATCATTTCGTATGTAAAAGACAGGCTTAAAGAGAGCAGAGCCTCTACCATGAGTTTGTACAGATCACGTTGGTAAGCTACGTGTCGAAATCAATGACACTTTTGGTCTAAAAATATGTTTCTCTTAGCTACCAAAAAAAGCGCTCTTCAAAGTTTCCATACAAATAATTTACAGAGCCAGTAACGAGTATAGTCACTTGACAAGCCGTCAACTCATGGTAAGGGCTCAGTGGTCTAACATGGAGAATATATGTCATACATCAAATGACAAAACATTTTTACGCTAATGGACTTCATACATATTTAACGAAAATTTATTTTCGTGTTGAAAGCAATTTATTTTGCTCCTTTGTTATTGTTTTCGCCATTTCAATCTACGCGTATATAAAAAGTTCTAAAAAAGTTACTGTATATTGGAAATATTAAAGAAAACAAGAACATAATTTGAAATGAAATTTGTTATGGTACGATTTTTAATACCTAAATGGGATAGGATAACACATTTTATCTACCTGTATCTCTTTAAGATGATAAAAATAACAATAAAACCCTTTATTGTAGAACAAAAACATATTAAAAGTACTACAACTATTACAACAGTAAGTAGATTATACAAATGGCGGTTTTATCGCTAAGAAGCGATTTCTTCCAAGCAATTAGCATTCAGAAAAAATAAATATAAAATTAGAAAAAAAGTAAACTTTTAATAAAGGAAAGATTATACAATACATTAAATAACTAACAACTAAGTATCTGATTATAAAATAAAGCGAAGTAAGCAAATGTATATCTAAACGATGTACATTGAGCTAAAGATACCTACTATAATCTAGATCCCGACAGTGGAATTCCCCGATGTTTTAGTTACGATTGCGATGACATATGGTAAAACTCCTTTACCATTATTAAAAACATTTCTAGCTTCTTTTTTGATAACTTGGAGGGAGAATTTGAGTTGAACGGATATTCAATCACACTTTATGTTATAAATTCAAAAAACTATCTGTCTGCATGTTACACATTCACGTTTAAACAGCTAAACCCGGAACCAAATACAGGATAATTGTTTTTTCAAAATTCAATCGCCAACAGATTATTGGGATGTATACTACTAGATACTAACTTCAACTCACGGCTTCGCCCGCGTGCTAAATTCAACTTTTTTAATAAATTGTAGCCTATGTTTTATTCTGATGTATATGCTATGGCCCTGTAAAGTTTCATCTTCATCCGTTCAGCAGTTTATGCATGAAAGAGTAACAAACATCCGTCCATAATTACAAACTTTCGCATTTATAATATTGGAAAGATTTTAAGCAAAGTTGAATTTGTTATAACACTTAGAACTTCAGGAGTGCTGGACCGATTTTAATTGGTATTTTGGATTCACCTTAGACTGAGTGGAAGATTAACTATTATAAAATAGCGAATATATTTTCTGAAGACCAAAAGTAACGGAATTAAAATAATATGTACTTATACTCGTAATACAATCATATGTTGGGACTAGTGACTTTGGCTAATCAGGGATGGCCTGGTTGAGTCCTCAACTTACTACTTCAGGGATATGGGATGAATATGTTTTTTTTTATACAATTTGTGTAGTCTATAGTATAATTTGACAAAATTATAAAAAAAACGGGCAAATGCAAGTTGGTCTCGCATACGAAGGGTTCCGTACTATCATCTATCTATTAAAAATTACGTCTGTTGTAAGTTACTTCTCTCTTTAATATTTACTTTGTTGTTATTTAATTATTTATTTTGAAAGTTTAAGGCATATAGTCTATTCTTCAAAGGAGCCCGGACCAACACGGTGGTACCATAGCATAAGAAGGGGCCATATACGCTAAAATACGTCAGCAGTTTACTGTTTTTTTTTCATACAAAGCAATCATGGATCTTGCTGACAAAAATACACAAGATTAACATGAATAATATACTTTACTAGACTAGTGTTTCCAAAACACGATTCATTTCACTTTGCTCGATAAAAAAAAACAAAAAGTTAACCCTTTTTTGAAAGCTTTTGCTTTCTGTCTACTTCAATTGTGAAAATATCGACACCAGATTTAACATAAACATAGATAAGTACTATACCTAAAAGATAAGTGTTTCAGTTTTTATACTTTTTTTCAAATTACTTTTATAGTGTCAAAAATAGTGATTTGTCGGTTAAGACGTTTACTTTAGAGCGCCATTGTTCATAGTAATCATGGAACGTGGGAGCGCGGTGATTGGTTCTTCTGACTGACTGAGTATGGGGCCTTAACAGCATATCAACAGCATATCATATTTATTACTGTGCACATTCTGAACTAATATCAAAGATTTTGCTTAATAATAACTATAAGTATATCGCCATCGTCATGATTGCATAAGAGGGAACTATCATTTTTACATAATCTCACGAATACTTATCGAATAATTATCTATTATGTCATATTCACGTTGTTTATTTCCATGTAATTACGAACCCCAATTATTACAAAGGTTATGAAACCATATAGAACATCAGAATAGAAATTATAGACATAATTACAAACTTTTTTTATTTTTGATTTTAAGTTAATGTTATTTTATTTTGTTTGACAAATTTTCTTTTCCTCAATAAACTTTTTTATTTTTTTAAAATTGATCCAATACCAGCTGTCCCGGCGAACTTCGTTCCACCCATTCTGTTTGTATGGGAAAACTGAAATATTGACGTAACAACGTCTTAAATTAGGTTATGGCTCGCAGTCACTCTTGAAAAAGTGTAACGCCCGCTCACGTCTGTTACGATGAGTCACCGAACGTGACGGTGCGAGGCCGGCGGGCCGGCGAGAAAAAGACGTTGTCACGTAAAATCTTCGCCCGTAAAACCGACTTTACAGGCAACCATTTTTTTTCTTTTAAACTTTTTCTAGACTTCCATAAATAATTCAAAACCACAATTAGCCAAATCGCTCCAGCTATTCTCGAGTTTTAGCGAGACTAACGAACAACAATTGATTTTTATAAGACTAGCTGCCCCGGCGAACTTCGTTCCACTTGTATGGGAAGAATTAAAATGCCTAGTTTTCTCGCAGTTTTTCTTACCTTTTCAACTTTCCGTGGACTTGAACAAATGGTCCAAAACCAAAATTATCCAAATCGGTTCAGCCATTTCCGAGTTTTAACAAGCAATTGATGTAAATAATTAAGTGCCCGGCAATAAACATTGTTCATGGTAGAGCTAAAGTACCTACCTTCGAATAATCCTGGATATGCTGGTATACCTATGCCTAACTTTTTGCGGGTACGACGAGAACAGGCTTTTTCAATTTTTTTTTAAAATTGCTATGTAGGTTTCAATCCCATTTTCATTTTTTAAGCATGTCAGGTTTTTTTTTCTTAAAATTTGTTGTACAATTTTGGCAATTTAATATTGCTATGCAGGTATGATGCCACCAACTTAACAGTTCAATAGTCAAATTCAAAACTACAGACAAAAAAAGAAATGTGTGAACACATTTTGTTAAAAAACATAACCAAAAAATGGTTTGTAGTATTACTATTTAAAAAGGTAGCCCATAAATCTGTATTAAAATTATTTTTTACGACTACAACAGCTAAAGTCCGGGCTCCTTTGCAGAATATACCATCTGCCTTCCTACCAGGCATTTCGTAAAAGGCGAGCATAGCATTACCGTCAGTAACACCGTGACATCCTACTAGGTGGTAGAGTTTCGCAGCGACTCACTCGGATTGGTACCACTGCCTTACCTATTCCTGCCGCCATAACGTCTTATGCTTGCCGTTGACGTGTTCCGGTTCATAGGGTTAGGTAGCCGGTAAACTTACTTTTGCTTGAGACCTAACATCCTGGCTTCAGGTTGGCAACACATCATTACCACCTTCGGTGTCTCTAGAAGGCGTGAATTTCTTATAATATCATAAAAAAAAGATATTCCTATATCATTAAGAATTTTGTTGGTAATTAAAATACTCGTAACAATGCTAGTATTGCTAAAAGAATCTCTATTTATCGGAATTCGGTAGGATTTAGGTATATTTCACAAATATACTGGTGGTATATAATACTTACGTCGTAAGTTTCGCTTCACATAAATTTTTCCACTCGCTGATCTATCTAGGCGAGTAATGTAGAGCACATCCGCCATTTGTAAAATGTCATCCCGTTGTTAGTGACAACGCTTTGCAGGCTATTGTTTCTGAGTAATAAAAATAATAGTCCCACCTCTTATATATTTTTAAACATTGTGTCATGTAAGTAATATTAGTTTAAACAAATAATAAACCTCATCTAACGAAAGCCTTAAAAATAATATAATCTAAAAAAGAATACATATTTCACATGTACCCTAATTTTTTGGTAAATTTATTTTTTTAACACTAAGCACCTCGCTAATGTCAGCGACCACAACAGACAAGTAGGTATGTTGCAATGTACCTATTTATTACCAGACTCTGAAAAAGGAGGAGGTTGTCAATTCAACTGTACGTTTTTTTATACTTGTAACACGATTACTTGGCCAATAGCGAAACGATTTTAATGGTCCTTTTTTAGGAAAATAGGTTGTGATTTCGAGGTGGTCTCATGCTAGTTTTAAGATTTTTATGGGAACATTTCGGAACTATTCGCTATCTTTCGAGAAAATAATTATAAAATCGCTACGTGTTACCCAACAAAATAGTTAAAGTCATTTTTGCAGTTAATAGTTTCTTTTAAAATTAAATTAATTTAGTCTAAATTCGACCATAATAAATTTTAATATCATTTGATAAGAGCGCCATCATTATTTATCAAGAACAATAACTTTGTTTCCAAACATTATGAATGTAGTTTTTGCGCCATTTGTGATCTTTGCTCATCATCAATATTTTTGTTTGTGTGTGTCAAATGCATGGTAGTATGTGTAATGTTTTATTTTTATTTAATGCACTTTAAACATATTATCGATCTGCACTTCCCTTATAAATTAAGTAAAAGTGTGCCAAATTTCAAACTCCTCCGTCCGTGAAATTTTCGTAAGAAGACTCCAAAGTTTTTGCTTCACGTAGTAATACATATTATGATACTGATTTAGACTGCTTAGCATATCATTGAATGTAAATTATTTGAATTCGTTATTTTTTATTTTTAGTTAGATAATCACATTATGTGATATGAATGATTTCTGTCTGTGTTAATATCACGTTAATTATTAGCACAGAACATTTACGAAATGAAAGACTGTAGATGCAAATCGTGCCCGAATGCCTGAGGTGAATTTTATTCTTTTTTTAAACGTAGTCTAAAGAATGAACATTTAAAGCGTGCAATATAACTCTGAGTATATCGAATATATTGTTAGAATTGAATTCATTAATGATTGAGTCATGAGAATAACAAATAGCCATAATATTTTCATGGCTATTTATTATCACAATAGCTCTAGAACCATAGTCGTAATGATCTATGTCACTGGACTGCGGTATTAACAAATAAAAACAATGGTGGTCGCCTCTGTCATCTAACGGTACGGCGTCGGACATATGCTCGCCTTATACGAGCTGCCTGCCAGGAAGGCATATGGTATATTCTACAAAGGAGACGGGCCCAACACGACACTATTTGACTTAGTACATTTCCACTCTTGACCCTTTTTTACTTTCCATCAGGTGAGATAACTATTATGCGAAGCTATTAGTAATGAAAAGATGTCAATAAGTTTTAAATAAAAATACTTATGTTTTTTCATGTTGCCTCGGTCCTCTGTGTAACCATTTGCCGTCTAGTCTGTCTATTTCTATTCTCGAATAACAGTTTAAATAGGTCATTCCTAATAAGATCGCTGGTGGATCACACTTTCAATAGTATTTACTATTACAAAGCGGTCCGGCGTCGGACTTGATGTCTCGAGGTCCCGGATTGGATCCCCGAGTTCGAGCAAAAAATACAGAAATACAGATGATTGGATAAGGTTGGCGATAGGCTTGCCATCTATCATGTTATGGGGCTTGGTATCGACTAATCGTGGGTGCTTTGGTTGTGCCTCTGCCCACCTCTTCAGAGATATGGGCGTAAAGATACTCACCAACAATTGTGAAATCCGTCTGTTTGTTTACCGTTTAATATCATAAGTATTTCATATCGGCCAACCTATTTTGAGTAATACAAATAGTTTACGTTACTAATCATAGTTGCTAAACATTTAGGGTTCCGTATCGAAGTATTCTTGTAGTATTATTTCTATCCATATCTTGTATCCGCAGTTTAATTCTGAAACTAATATTACTAGAATGAAGAGCGTTTACAAAATAAACCTAACTAACTAATTTGTTGCTTTTGTACTAAATAAATAATATTTTAGAGAGAAACTATCAAGTATTTTAAGCTTGCATAGCTTCTGTCACGGGCCTTGAGCGTGGAACCGAATCCAGAAACTCCGTAGAGAAAATAACCGAACAACCCCCACTCTGACTGGCACAGCGGTGATACTTTTTAGTTTTGCCATCTATCGATGAAGAGCAGAACTTTTAATGACTTTTAGTTCAGCAATCGCCGCTGCCACCTAGCGGCTATCGGTTGTATCTGCGTTACTGTGTGATCCCTCTCTTCGCCATGCAACCTGGTGACTCATGCCTGCGTATGCAATAGCCAGTTTGGCGCAACTTTCATATAAAAAAATAAAAAAAAAGTTTGCTATGTTTTTTATTCGCCCAAATCATATGACACTAGTTGCCTTATAGCTGAATGCCTTTAGACTTACTCTCAAAATTATACGGGTTATACTTTTTCAAGTAAACTTCATGCAAAATTCTGGTTTGCTATGTATCTATGGAAGTCCCGCCTCTTATTACGTAGTACTTATAATATACTCTTTGGCAATAGTTTTCGTGGCAGTCTCGGAGTTCCACACGTCTTTTTTTCTTTGCAATGTAGGGTAGACAGCCTACATTGTTTAACAGATTAATGAATAACTGCTTTTACTTTTTTGTATGATACTTTTTTTACTCTTTTTATTTTACTTTTTTCCTCAATAATTGACCATACGTAGTTTAAGTGCAGGTGCTGTAAGAAATCGACTTATATTTTTATACAATGTCATTAAACACAAACAAAAATGTTTCTAAGTTTTTGAGTGGGGCTTACTACCTTAGAAACACGATTTATCAAATTAAAAAAAAAATTTGAAATTCGTTTACAAATGACGGAAAAATAAAATGCTTCAAAAATGTAGGAGTCCGGACCTCGTCATGACGTTGGAATAGGTAAGGCAGTGGTACCAATCAGGGTGTGTCCCTGCGAAACTCTACCACCTAGTCAGATGTCACGGTGTTAGTGATGATAAACATATGTTTGCCTTTTACGAGCTGCCTGGCAAGAAAAGCAGATGGTCTATCCCGGATCAACATTTTATCAGTCTTAATTATTACTACCTCAAGGCCATTGTCATGTGCCAGTTTAGAGAGTAAAGGTGGACACTAAATACGCAAAAGGTAGCTTGAGTTGGACAAATCACAATATTTGTTGTGTAGATGACGAATATTTCTTTATCCTGTCGCTGGTCTTTTTATTGCATACACATAAAAATCAACATTAGCAAGAAAATCAAATAAAGCTTACAATTTCCTGATTGAAATATAAAATTGTTGAAACAAAATAAAGCTTAAGCATATTTCACGCTGGTACGGAACCCTAAGTGTATGAGTTGAACTCGCGGTTAGCTGAAATTTATTACAAAAAAACGCTAACAGAAACACAAACAAGCCGCGCGTTTGCGTAATACCACTTTCACTAGGGCCTCTGTCAACCACATTTCAAATTAACCACACTTTTCCTTTTGTTTTATTTTAACTTCATATTGAGGTCACAAAACAGTGATTATGGCACTTCTAAGTCATAGTGTCCGAGGAATACCATGCTATTATAATATTATATGCCTCTAAGGGCCACTTGCACATTCCTGGGTTAAATTTAATAACGGGTTAAACTGTCAAATGTATATTGAATTAGTCCTATGTTAGAAGCTAACCTTGAGTTAAATATGTAACCCAGGAGTCTGCAAGTGGGCCTAAGTTACATACCTAGTTCGTAGATTAGTTTAACGAAAAAGTTTATTTTTACTTTCGAACGGCTAAGGAATATAATTATCTGCCTAAAAGGGTATTGCCGGAGCGTTACAAGTTTGATTGATGAGCGTCTTTTTGGTATGATATTGGAATGCAAACAAGCAGACGGACTTCCTGATGGTAAGAATTTCAAGCTGCCTCGAGAGACCAAAGGTAGTAATAGTGCGTAGCCAACTGAGGCCGGGATGTTAGGCCTCGAACAAAAGTAAGTCCACCGTCTACCTAACCCTCTAAACCGAAATACGTCAATGGCAAGTACTGACGTTATCAATCGTTACCAATCCGTCGAGTTGCTGCGAAACTCTACCACCTAGTAGAATATCACGGTGTTAGTGACGGTGAGCATATGCTCGCCATTTACGGGCTGCCTGCCAGTAAGGCAGATAGTGTATTCTGCAAAGGAGCCCGGGTCAACACGACACTACTTGGCTTAGTGTAGATACTTTTGACCCTTTTTTTACTTTCTATCAGGTAGCAGCAGGATCTATAGAATGTATATTTATTTGAACCGCCTCGTTGGTAGAGTGGCTAGCGTATACGCCTAACTACATCGACTTACCGCGAGGCTCGGGTTCGATTCCCGGCGGGGGCAGCCATTTGTGTGATGAACATTTAGATGTCTGCATTTCGGGTCTGAGTGTTTATTAAATTAATTCTGGTATCTATTTAAGTATTTCTATGTATTGGTATCGTTGACTAACACCCATATCATAAGCATATAATTTGCTTACTTTGGGGTTAGATTCAATTTGTGTGAGTTTGTCCAGGGATATGCAAAAAGTAAGAGCACATTTAACGCGATCACTACTTGACGAATGGCAAAATACTAACGTGAAGGCCAAAACTTAAAGAAAGAAAAGAGTTTTGAAATAAAACAGCCCCGTGAGTTCTTAGGCTAAAAAATATTTGGGAATGTATATTTTCAATTTCCTAATGAAAATGACGTTACCCGGGCTTGGATATGTGCCTGATTGGCGACAGGCTTGTCACCTATCACATTGTCTGACTTAGTGTCTTCGGCTAGTCGTAAGTGCCCTGGTTGTGCCTTTGCCTACCTCTTCGGGGATATGGGCGTGAAGATACTTTTAAGAACTCGTATAATACTAACTAAAAAGTGTTACTGCGAGTTCTTTGTCAACAAAATGTTACAAAATATGTCACTTTTGAAAATGTAATACTTCTCTTGCACACTTAATTATCACTCATTCAGCGTACAATTTATTTTCATTCTCCATTTAATGAGAAGTTAACGCGATAATTGGCTTGCAGCGAAACGACGGCGCTGCCCCCTACAGCGCTGAAGCTAATAACTCCATTATTTTCATCAAGAATCTATCTTATTTGCTTTCAATTTTTTTTAATGATAATAGAAGGCAAACAGCAGGAGGATTTCCTGATGATAAGAAATTCACGCAGGCTAGAGACACAAAAAGTGGTAATGGTGCGTTGCCAACCTGAGGCCGGGATATTAGGCCTCGAGCAATAGTAAATTTAAAGGCTGCCTCACCGACCGGAATACGTCAACGGCAAGCGTTGGACGTTATGGCGGCAGGAATAGGCAAGGCGGTGGTACCAATCCGGGCGAGTCGATGCAAAACTCTACCACCTAGTAAATATTATCAATATTATAATAATAATAATTAAACGCATTAAAACTGTAAAGACCGACTCCAACTATTACCACGATACCACGTCGCAATTTGATAATTCTTTTTTCGAAAGATAGCAAATGGTTCCGAAATGGTGACACATAAATTTTATCAACTTCTAGTTTTTAAGTTACACTTAATATTGCACATATTTAGCTTTTTTAAATAATAGCTTTGTGTATCAACCTATTTAAAACCTAACATTTCTTGTTTATAGGTAAAAACATCACAACAACTATGCGTTGAAATTCGAAAACCATGCCTGGGTTATGCTGACACATGTGACTTAGTATTTCAAAATGGACCAAAAACCACTAGGAAATATGCACCATTTGTGAGGTAATGTAACATTTTTAAACATTTCAAAGCCGGATGCTGAGAAATGCACTTGCCTATGCATACCAAAAGTGAAATTGTGCCAACCATTACCTGTCACAGAACTGACTAAGATTTTTATGGGGTTTGAAGGACAACAACCGAAATTCCTGGTGATAAGAAATATTGCCATCTACAGACTACGGTTAAAATGGTGCGTTGCTACCTACCAAATGATTTATAAAATCTCGTCCTGTATTGAATAAGTAATCAGATACTGGCCAAATAGAAATATTCCAGTGAGGATGCTTCGGTGTCGAGGCAAAACGTACGTCGAGTGCGATTTGGTGTTGTTCTCTGTGGTGAGTTCTTCGCCAGGACGTGACAATTAGATTTATTTCCCTAGTTCACCACTAATAACACCACTGGTATCATTAATAATAATCCATTTTACATTTGCCCTCATTTTACGACTTACTAGGCAGGAAAACTGATGGTCTTTTTTATATAGTTGACCTGGAAACCAACTAAACTATGGTTGACCAACAAAAAATATTTGAATTAATTATTCCACGTGGTATTGTACACATACTTTATTACAAAAGATTTACAGTTATTTTATTGTCAATTGGATGGAAGCGAGATTTGGGTATGTCAAAAAAACCAAAATGTAGGATAAATGCGGTCGAAACGAGAGCGCCACGGAAAATCTGTGGTGTAACGCTAGCTGACTGCATTCGTAAAAGTGGGATCTGAAAAAGAATGGGATTTCATGAAAGTGTTGGTGTTAAAATGCGAAAGGACATGCTCCGTTGGTTCGGTCATGGGGAAAGAACGATAGATGAAAGATTGACAAAGCAGATTTACAATGCGAATGTGGACGGATGTAGGTACCCGGGGAGACCAAATTTGACTTTCCACTACTGATCGTGGAATGTCAACGTGGAATGTGATCTGAGTGTCGAGAGTCACCGAAACCGGCGTGTTTGTATGAAAAGGGCAATGAATGTGAAGGAAGAAAGACAGGTACGTAAGGATCGTGAGGATCTGGCACTCGATACTCTCTGCCTACCCTGTAAAGGACTTGGCGTGAAGATATGTATATATGTATGTATGTATGTAATTATTTGTAGTATTGAATTGTGTTTTTTTTTCTATCTCAAATTAGTTCATTGTTAACATTTTCTTTATAAAACTGTGTGTTTTCTTTTACAGAGGTTTAGCAGATTCTATGTTGGCACTAACACATATTGGCGCGTGCTGCGTTTATACTGTTGTTATTGCTGAATCATTTAAACAGGTAACAGGTTTCAATTAAGTTAATTTTAAATAAGTTTAGTTTTTTTTACTTTAATTAATTCAATTATGTATTGAGATTTGGGGGTGCATTAACCGTGACAACTTAATATTATTTTAATACATGCGATAAGTTTTTTGCCATAAATACGACGTATATATTTGTTGATGTTACTGTATTATAATGAAATATTGCTAAAAAATATTACTTTTAGGACTAAGATCCTCTTTTCGCAATGCCATATTTGATTATTGTAAAGAGACTGATAAAAGTGGTACAATTCGCAGTTCCAAAATACAAGTGAAGTAGCTACGATTTTGGAAAGGTTATGTATAGCAATTAGTGTGCTGATAGTTTTAAATTACGGATAAACCGTTAGAAATACATGCTTGACTTATATTCTTTTTTAATGTAAATTGATTATTCTAATTAAGTTTTGATTATGTTTAAACACATATAAAGAATATTAAGCTAAACATATTAATTTATTACAGACATGAATTAATTCAATTCCAAAGTAAGCAAGTTATATGCTGGCGTTGTGCCAAAGATATTAATAATTAATAAGTAGATATATACTTCACCGGCGCCAAGAAACTACTCCTAATCTTCATCAAACAAAAACTAGTTCTAAAAATACTTCATAAAACTTTTTTCTATGAGGTTGAGCGACAGACAGACTATAAGTTATGGAATCCCTCAAGGCTGTAACCTCGGACCTACATTGTTTATTATTTACATCAATGGATCTGTGTCGTATAAAACTTGATAAACGTAATATAAACTGTTCGCTGAAACGCTGTTCCTACTCTTATCTGTTCTGTTCTATGTGTATAATTCAAAACTTTGTATTTAACAAAGATTGGTCTTTTCGTTTTATTTAGGGAACTTGTTACTTATTGTTTTTTAGCGGTTCAGATGTTGAACTTGACGTTTAAGATCGGAGTCGGGCAACAAATAGAAAACATGTTTTTTACCAATTTCCTAATTTAAAAAAATGATCGGGATTGTATGTGTGCCCGGTTTAGCGATAGACTTGCCACCGATTCCACTTTTGTTTAGTTTAAGTTAAGATAAGATAATTAAGATAAGATAAGTTAAGATAAGTCTTTCTGAAGGATAATATAACTGCAATAAAATTAAAAATATTTGCTAATATTTTTCAAAATGTTCATGTGTCTATAAATGCACTCCCATAAATACTTGAATTGGTTGTTTTTTGTGGATATCTTCTAAACCACAACAATCAAGCTAATTTTTCTATTTTAATTCGACACTATGAAACAAATTGGAGGATTTTTTTCCTTTTGTAGTTACAAGTTTTTTTCTTATTTTTTGCCAATCGTATATATTAATTAATTCTTTGAAAATAGACTTACAGAATTGACTTTAAAACGAAACGTTTGTATGCAATACGATATTTAATTAAGAAACAATCTTATAAAATTAGTAAAATTACATTTGACATTTTTAGAAAATGTTTTTGAATGTTTTATGAAAACTTCTATATTTTCGCCTCTGTGGTCTAACGGTCCAGCGTCAGACTTTACTTCCCAGGTTCGATTCCCCGGGTTGGGCAACAAAAAGGTTAAAAAAATATATTTTTAATTTTCTAATAAAAATAATTTTACCCGGGATTGGATATGTTCCCAGTTGACATTAGGCTTGCCACCTATCACATTGTCGTACTTAGTGTCTTCGGCTAATTGTAGGTTGTGCCTCTGCGTAGCTCTTCGGGGATTATGGGCGTGAAGATACTTTTTTCCACCGTTTTTAAAAAAAATATACATACATCGAACTTGTTAAAATTAGAAAATTTATTTGTTTTTAGCTTTATTTAGACATTTTATTTTTTCAGGTGTCTGATGCGTACGATGGTCCGAACTGGTCAGTGACCACTTACTGCGGCCTCCTCCTGGTGGTCTTTGTACCTCTCACTCAAATCACGAAGCTGAAGTACCTAGTTCCGTTTTCAGCGATCGCTAATTTCGTGTGGTTTGGCTCGATCTGCATTTCTTTGTATTATTGTCTACGAGATCCGCCGCCATTGTCCTCAAGGGAACTTGCCACATCGATATCTGGACTTCCAAACTTTATAAGGTGTGTATTTTTAAAGTGAAACTTTTATTACACCGTCTCAACTTTTTTCTGTGTGTCGCATGTCGCGTGACGGTGAGCCGAGGCCAATATGGCGGCGTCTATTGTTTATAGTTATAGATCAAGATTCACTTTTACCTTAGTTTCATAAAACCACGTAATTCTTTTTTCTGTATAAGATTTTTCTATAATTTTTTCAACTGCTTCAATCGTATTCATTTTTAGATGAAAGAAATACTCACCTCATAATTGAACAACATATTTGTAACTTAAGAACTGATGAACCGATTTTCATGAATTTTTGAATTTTAATTTGCGTAACAAATATCAAAAAACTAAAACTGAGTGAAAATAACCTTTCTTTTCATGCGATAGATAACACAGGCTATCGCTTAATATGGTCTAATAAAATATGTTGTCTTTTTTATTTACTTAATGATTTATAAAAATAAAATAGCTTTTTGAATTAAAAAGAAACGTCGTCATTAATTAAATGTTTTTATATTCTACTCTTAGTGAAAACAACTCCCTTTTCCGAGAACTTATTTATTATAAGACGATTTTTGTGTGGAGGAATAAGGAAATTGAGATCCTGCACAAACGAGAATCACATCCGTCATTTTTAATGAGTGATCAAGTAAATTCAGATGAATTACAAAAATATTTTTGTTAAACATCCTTAAAGACATCGAACGGTTTTGGATATTTTGTATACAAAAAATAAAGATAACTGCCAAAAATCTGGAAATAGAGTCTAACACCAGTGTATTCAGAACAACAGAGAGCAAAAAGAACTGTTCGTTAAATGGCTAATAGACAGACTAGAAAGTGGTAGTGTACAAGGTTTCTTGTGTATCTAGGATCAGAATTATAGTTGTTGAGATAGTTATAGATAGTAGTAGCCTAGAGCAGCGATGCCTCACATTCTCTTTTTAATATTTTGTAGGTCCGATGGGATAGATGTCATCGCTTTGGTGACACAAGTCTTTAGACTACAGTTTCATTATATTTTTGCAAAATACATCAATTAAATGAATTTGAGAATATATATTTTATAGCTTTACTAGCTGACAGAGGCGTTTGAGTAGTCCCAATTTAAACTGAAAAATTAAGACTCTTTCCGACATCTGTTGCTGACATCTATTGGCGAATAATTTTGTGAGCAATAAAGTTGTTCTAGCAGATGACGTTGTGAAGTACCTAACACGAAGTCAATGAGTGTTTGCTTTGAGGTTAGACTAAGAAATTTTATAATATTTGTGTCTTCTTAATGCACGTGGTAACTCAAAAATGCCTGAACGATCTTGGAAAAAAATACTTATAAACAATCCAACTTCACGAAGCCAGTTGCGGTTTCAGTCGCAGTAGCAGTCTCAAGAACAACTAAAAGAGCATCGTCATCAAACTGATCAGAATTCTCAAACTTCTGACAGTTAAGTCTCATTTCAATGATACCGTCATGAAATTAAATACAATTTCAAAAAAACACAATTTATTAAAAAAATACCGAGCAAAGCTCGGTCATCCATGTAGGTACAAAAAATAAGACACGATAACCCTGTTACTTCAATTTGACAACTAGGCTTCACAAACTAGCTAGGCTTAGTTTCCTAACTGTTCATTGTACTTGGTGGTAGTGATACTGCTACTCACGTCAAGTGACTTCTTTTGTTTAAACTTAAAAGTTTCGGAATAGGTCGCATGTTTTAGGGCGTATTTGTATGAAATTTTTAACCTAGTTAATTTTTGGTATAATGTATGACGTTAAAAAATATTATAAGTTAAAATAACATGAGAACAACATAACAAAGACGGGTTCGTTATGTGTAAATGCTGTTTAGATATATTTTATTCTCACTTAATTTATTGTGCACTGCAAGTCTATCATTTAAATTATTTTGTGAGCTTCTTTTTGGGTGAGCTGGAAGAAATCTCTTTATCTGAGATAAGCTGACCTTTTGTAAAAGAAAGTTGTGTTAATAAACCAATTAGCCCGGAAATTTATGGGGAGGCAGCTGCTTCCCTAAAGCTTAAAACCGGAAGAAGGATATAGGGTACATTTTATCCCGAAATGTTTTAATTTTTCCCATGTAAACTGATCAGGCGATCGGTTCAACGGAACAGCTAGTTTTAAATAAAATCTTATAAAAAGTCTACTTCAGATTTCAATGCAATATCATGATGCAATCGCTTAAATTTTTAAGAAGATGTCAGTAAAATCCTTTATAATTATTAATCACTAGCTGTCCCGGCGAACTTCGTTCCACCCGTTCAGTATGGGAAATAGTGAAGAATTATATAATATTTTTCCTATTTTCCCTGCAACTTTTCCGATTTTTCTCTGCATAAGAACCTTCTCATGGTAATAATATATAAATATAATAAACATCCATTTGGGTTAAACAAATTTATGTTCATATTTCAGTACGTCTTTGTTCGCGATGGAGGGCATCGGCGTGGTAATGCCAGTAGAGAACGAAATGACCAAACCCCACCAGTTCCTCGGCTGCCCCGGCGTCCTCAACATAGCCATGACGACAGTCGTCGTGATGTACGCCTTTGTTGGTTTCTGCGGCTACTTGAACTTCGGCGACGAAGCTCGAGGAAGTTTGACTCTAAACTTGCCAGAAGATGAAATGTAAGATATTT